>CM021102.1:421174449-421321371 GCA_007115665.2 Sequoiadendron giganteum | reverse complement strand
TCATCTATCTTTGTCCCTCCCTCCTCTTCACTCCTTATCTCTATCTCACTTCTCCCTCCATATGTTCCTCCATACATCCCACCTTCTCTTCCTTAATCCCTCAACCCTTAAAACCTTAAACACTCAACCCTATACCCTAAACCCTCAACCCTCAACCCTTAAATCCTCAACCCTTAAACCCTCTACCCTCTACCCTCTACCCTCTACCCTCTACCCTCAACCCAATAACCTCAACCTCAACACTTAAACCCTTAAACCCAATTAAACTCTCTACCCTAATCCCTCTATTAGGTATGTCACTCACTCACTCCCTCTATCTCTCTCCCATTCCCTCTCCCACTCCCTCTCTCTCTCTCACTCCCTCTATCTCTCTCCCACTTTGTGTCTCTCCCTCTCTCTGAAGTCTCTCCTTTTCAGAGGAACATATTTGGCGAGCGCCAAATGGGTTTTACCTTGAAACGGTAAAAATAAGGGTTGACCCTATGATTCAGGCCCACATTCTTCTGTGTTTTTCTAGTTCGGCACTTTATTCGAGTCAGAATCACTTTTTTTTTCTGTAGTTGACTTCATATTGTACCAATCTATGCTTGATCCATCACCTTTTTACCACCAATCTGCATGGTAGACAACGTAGAAGAAGATATTTTGAAGTTTCTACATCATTTTACATTATCTGAGGTAATATATTCATTTTGGTAAATTGAAATGCTTTTATTTAGTATATTTGTTTGTTTTTAACAATATAAACTAAATTTCCTTAATGATTTTATTAATCATAACAATTGGACTTAGAATTCAACATTGAATTAGATGGGATTTGCATAAAAAAGTTCAATTATTATGAGTTTGAAGAACAAAAAAAATAAAAAACATGACATTTACTTAACATAGATTTACTTATGAATTCTATTTGCATTGCTTATAGTAGTCCATTTCCAACATGGCTAGTGGAATTCACTGTATTTCATTCTTTTTTCAACTAATATGGAAAACTTTTATTTTCATCTAATTTGGAAAACCTCATTGCCAAAGAAATAGTGAATAATGATAAGATATAGCATCACAAACCCTTCTGTGAATCCATATTCTTCATGACTTTGTTGACAATCAAAAATTTGTTTTTGAGAAAAATAAACACAAGAGTCTCTAGTTTTCATTTAGGTGTTAGCAATTTATACCCTAGGTTTGTGATTCTCATTGATTTGTTGTATTGAATGGTTTCCACCCCTCTCTGCATCAATTTTTTTGTAAAATGCATTACTTACTTTTGTTCTATGTGTGTTTGTGGACATGTAGCATTCAAGGTCATGCCAAGGAAACAACTGAAGCCTCTAACACCAGAAGAACGTGTAGTTAAAAATGCAAGGAGAAGAGAATCAAAAAATGTAGCTTGTGAAGCAAAGGAATTGCAGCCCATACAGCCACAAATTCTCGTGCAATCTAAGAGAGATGTCAAATTGGCAAAAAAAAGGGCAAGAATGAGGAAAGTTCGTGGAAGGACAGGAATGGATACAGAAGTTGGGGGCACATCATCAACCATAGGTGAAGCTCAATGCACATCTCCAGTTGAAGACACATTGTAACAACATGTGGTTTTCCAGGTACATCGGAAATCACATCTCTAATTGAAGACACACCATCAAAAACATTGCGTTTTGAAAGTACATCAGCAAACACATCTCTATTTGAAGGAACTCCACAAACAACATCTCAAGTTGGAGGTACAACATCGTTTACATGTCAACCTCAAGGTATGTCATCAATTGCACCTCCAATTGAAGATACACGATCTATCCCCGATGTTGTTGACCTTCCCAATATTGACACAAATTTACATTTGAGAACTCCTCCTAGAGTTTTGCATGGAAAACCTACATTTTTTATTGATATTGATTCCAATGTTTTGAAATGGATGCCTAATAAGATTCCAAAATGTACATGTCAAAGATATGCAGAAAGGATACGGAGTTTTTTTTTTTTGCGAAGCTAAGTGAGGGTGGAAGATGCCAACTATTTATTGAAATGATGAGGCAACTCAAATTTAGGCCCACCATGAAGGCTCTTGGGCTAAGATTTTTGAATGACTCAAGTGAAAATTCCATTGTAAAGAACTTGATGAGTGCATACAAGAGCGTGGGTTCCACCTCACGCACGAAGGATAGTTGTGCCACACGACGTGTGATGACAACAACACTGTTAAGCAGTCAAACAAGGAAAAAGGTGAACCTTACAAAGGCAAGTAAGTCTTTGAAAATAAGTAGATCATCTCTAATGAGAGCCAAAGGAAGGCGTGAAAGAGTGGAGGATCCAAATAGCAATGAGTTATGGGAATTTTCGGGTAGAGTGCCATGGAAAGACACAGGAATTGCTCAAGGCTTGAGATCTTTAATTTTGAATTATTGGAAGGATAACACAAGGACCTCTCCTAATCAAAGAGATGTTGTAAGAAGGAGAATTGGTAGTATAAACTATGAGCCACATCCAATGCATTATTTGGATACCACTCAAACCCAATTTTTTGCTGATTTTGTACAAAAGTTTCTTGAAATTAAAATATGTCAAAGGTATTTTGAAATGCTAAAGCCTTTTTATGTCAAAATAAATCACACACGCACTACTTGTTGTTGTAGGGTTCATATTGAGTTTTCTAACCATTATGATGTTTATCGACGTATATGTGTAGATATGCATACTAACAATGTTTTGCAGGAATGTAACATAATGCCTCCACCTAAATCGTCAAGGAAATTTTTGTCTTCCATTTTATGTGAAAGAGAGGATGGTCAATTTTTTTTTACAAAAAATCATGTTTGGATGGCACATGTGATCATTGTGGTGGCATGTAACATTTTCCAATTTACCAACACATGGCTAGTACACACACAATTGGAGACAAAATTGTGGAATTTGGCAAATATACGACAGTGGCATACAATCTAAAAGATGGGAAAGAAGCAAAGAAGTGTGAATTGGTCAGTGATAAGATTCCAGTGTATCAGTTTATGGGAATTTTTTGTGATCGGGTGGTTTATGATTATGCAATGCATACACACATACCACAATGGTTGGACTCACAATTCAAGTTATGCAAGGACACATTTCCACTTAGTCATATCATTTCAGTTGTCGACTTCGTTGAGAACTACACACTACAACCATAGAACGAGGTGCAATCATAGTACTACAACTCCGTGAAGGTTGCTATATTTGTACATATAGCATTCATTCATGCAAATGATAGTACAGAGGAAAATAGGAAAGTATTGAGGGAGTATCACTTTTACATTAGTGATGATCGCACACATTCTACAGAGTTTGTTCAAGGTTGCTTTCATATGTTCTATGTCAATCTGGCTAGCAAGGGAATATCATTTAGTCAGCATATCATATGGTCAGATAATTGTACATCACAATTCAGGAACGCCAGAATATTTTACTGGTTGAGCAGGATGCATAGGATTAGTGGTGCTCAACATATGCGGAACTTCTCAGACGTCGGGCATGGAAAGGGGGAGCATGATGGAGTAGGTGCATGTATCAAAAGAGCCCTAGCACGAGAAGAGTTAAAGTACATAAACAGTGTCAAGTTGATAGATAAAAGATCAATTGTCTAGTGGTGCAATGGTTCAATGGGTCCAGGTAGTGAAGGCAATTCTTTAGTTGGTAGATTTTTTCATTTAGTAGATGATTCTAACATTGCAAAATATGAGGATTGTTGTACACTAACATGATCAAGTGAGCTACACTCTTTTAGAAGCTCCAATGCAAGTACATGGACTATCCATACAAGGAAGATGGCATGATTTTTTTATGCATGTACACTTCAATCATGGAATAATTGCGAGTCAAGAGAGTGGGTTGATGAATGGTCTGTAAGAAGTCTAACCCCACTTGACACTTATCAGCTCCTGACGGCTCTACAAATCACGGAGATGTAATCATCCATTGACTTTGATCATGTATCGGACCTACTAGAACCAGGTGATATATCTTACTTACAAGTTTTATTATGTTGCTTAGTAAATAAATCTAACAAGATGAACATATCAATGCAAGGCATGTTTATGCGGTGATTGCAGATGAAGACAATGAAGAGGGTACAAATTATTACCTGTGTCATTGTATCAAGGCCAAAAATAAATTGGAGTCCCCAATTATAGATAAAGAAAACATAGAATATCCTATAGGTTCGGTGGTTGTTACTAGAACATGGCTTCGAAGGTATCCAGTTAAGAATGTTGCAGTTTGGTTGTTTGAGGACTTCAACATGCATCAAAAAATTCTTCACTATTCAAACATTATTGTCACCACCAATGTTCATTTGATCAAATATAAGGGTAAACCTACGAACAAGAACTTGTGGAAAGTGCGTGAGTCTGACCATGAGGCAATACTCGACACAATAAAGACTAGAGCAGACCCAGATGGTTCCCTGGATTGATTTGTAAGTATGCACATTGAATTTGTAAAGCCATGTTATTGATCACTCTTTTGGACCAACACCTTGCAATAAGGATTTTTCACGATTACTGTTTGATGTCATATGCATTTACGACTGTCATTGATCCTTTTCTGATTGTGACTATAGGTAATACTGAAGTTTGTCATAAGAAAAGAACAACATTGATTGCCAGTGCAAGTGTTCAGTGGTATGAGAAACATCGGTTGTTGGTGCATTTTCTGGTTGTCAATCTTCTCTTTCTTTTCCATCTCCTATATTTATCATATTCTTATATGCTAAACGTTTTATGTTAAGCCTCTCAATGATATATTTAAAATTTATACGTAGGGTCATCAAGAGATGATAAAGTAGCGAAGGGGCAAATCACCATTGTAGGACCTTCAATCGACCTCCTTACCTAGCATGCATGAAGGTGATAGTAGGTCTTGTCAGCTGTATGACTGACATTATTTAGTTATTGCTCTTTTAATGATTTTTATGTGAGTCTATGTCTAAGATTAAGAGGCTTTTGCAGGTTTTTTATGGACCAAATTCCTATGATACTACACAACCACAAAGAAGCTACTACCCATGTGTTTCGTAGGGAGCATGGGATGTACATATTTTGAACCATTTTGGAATGCAAGTAGTTGGGCCAGCTGAGGTGGAATGGAAAAATGAAATTGGACAACAACTCCTTTTATCCTTTTCTCAAGTACAATATATTTCATGATTTGTGTTGGAAATGGGAGGATTATTTTCCTGCATGTATTGCTACAAGTATTGACAAATGGGAAGATTTTCAAGATGTTCTTCCATCACTATTGTAATATTTGTCATTGACTTACCGTATTTTTTGAAGACTCCACATTCATAAGGACCTATTGCTGCATACACAACCATAACTCCTGGAGTCTTCAGACACTGACTGACATAGACTTGGCAGTCATAGGACATTGACTGTGGTGAGTGAATTTGATTGTCAAGCATTTTATAATCATACACTCACTGTACTTAACAATTGATCACTACTCATTTCTAATATGTCCTTTTCATTTGCACATTGCCATGTACAATGACCCTTCACAGTTCCCTTGTGTTCATACATTCATGATGCTTGTCTTAATGAATAACCTTCCTTTAAATCTATTGTCCTTTGATGAAGTGAAAAGGTAGGGGCAGTGTATGCCTCAAATAAATTGATGCAACCTAGGTCATCTCTAACATACCTTAGGATATTACATTCAACAAAACAACTACTATGGTTTAACCGACTCAATCCCTTAAGGGTGCAAAGTGCAAAAGGGAAACAATATTTGACAGGGCATTACTCGTAAACTGTGGTGATTACGAAATCTCTATCTGAACCTACAAGATCATGTTGGACCCCTCTACAATAACCTGTCTCGGTTATTGTTATCTCAGAGGCATTTTCCTGTAGTGGTGAATTTTCACTCGGGGAAAGAGTTGTCAAATGCAAGTAGTTGAAAGTTCCAAAGTGGTGCAACTTTCATTCTGCAGCTCATGTGACCAAACAAACTATTCCAATGCATTTGGGTGGGTACGTTTATGCTAGGCATGTTCCTCTTTCACACCTAAACATGCGGAATCGCTTCGAGCTACATTCAACCGGATCAATCCCTTAACGGTCCAAACTGTAAAATGGCTATGAAATTCAATATGCTATTACTCAGACACCGTGATGCTTAGAAACTTCTTGTCTGATCCTACAAGATCATGTTGGGCCCATCTACAATAACCTCTCTCAATTTTTGCTATCTCTGAGGCATTTTCCTATAATGGCAAATTTTCACTCGGAGAAAAAGTTGTCAAATGCAAGTAATTGAAAGTTGCAAAGTGGTCCAACTTTTGTTCTGCAGCTCGTGTGACCAAACGGACTGTTCCAACACATCTGAGTGGGTACGTTTACGCTAGCCATGGTCCTCTTTTGCACCCAAACATGCAGAATTGCTCTAAGCTACGTTCAACCGGATCGATCCCTTAAGGGTCCAAAGTGCAAAATGGCTGCGAACTTCAGCATGCTATTACTCGGACACCGTGATGCTTAGAAACTTCTCGTCTAATCCTATGGGATAATGTTGGGACCCTACAATAACCTTGCTCAGTTTACACTATCTCAGAGGCTTTTTTCTATGGTGGCAAATTTTCACTCGAGGAAAAAGTTGTCAAATGCAAGTAGTTGAAAGTTTCAAAGTGGTGCAACTTTCGTTCTGCAGCTCGTGTGACCAAACAAACTATTCCAATGCATCCGAGTGGGTACATTTACACTAGGAATGGTCCTCTTTCACACCTAAACATGCGGAATCGCTCCAAGCTACGTTCAACCGGATCGATCCCTTAAGGGTCAAAAGTGCAAAATGGCTGTGAAATTCAGCATGCTATTACTCAGACACCGTGATGCTTAGAAATTTTTTGTCTGATCCTAAAAGATCATGTTGGGCCCATCTACAATAACCTCTCTTGTTTTTTGCTATCTCGAAGGCATTTTCCTGTGCTGGCGAATTTTCACTCGGGGAAAAATTTATCAAATGCAAGTAGTTGAAAGTTACAAAGTAGTGCAACTTTCGTTCTACAGCGCATGTGACCAAACAAACTATTCCAACGCATCCGGGTGGGTATTTTTATGCTAGGCATGGTCCTCTTTTGCACCCAAACATGCAAAATCGCTCTGAGCTATGTTCAACCGGATCGATCCCTTAAGGGTCCAAAGTGCAAAATGGCTACAAACTTCAACATGCTATTACTCGGACATCGTGATGCTTAGAAACTTCTCATCTGATCCTATGGGATCATGTTGGGCCCCTCTACAATAACCTTTCTCATATTTTTCTATCTCGAAGGTTTTTTCCTATGGTGGCGAATTGTCACTAGAGGAAAAAGTTGTTAAATGTAAGTAGTTGAAAGTTGCAAAGTGGTGCAACTTTCATTCTACAGCTCGTGTGACCAAAAAAAATGTTCCAACGCATCCGGGTGGGTACGTTTACACTAGGCATGGTCCTCTTTCACACCTACACACACGGAATCGCTCTGAGCTACACTCAACCGGATTGATCCCTTAAGGGTCCAAAGTGCAAAATGGTTGTGAAATTCAACATGCTATTACTCAGACACCATGATGCTTAGAAACTTCTCATCTAATCCTACAAGATCACGTTGGGCCCATCTACAATAACCTCTCTTAGTTTTCGCTATCTCGAAGGTATTTTCCTGTGTTGGAGAATTTTCACTCGGGGAAAAAGTTGTCAAATGCAAGTAGTTGAAAGTTGCAAAGTGGTGTAACTTTCGTTCTACAACTCGTGCGACCAAACGGACTGTTCCAACGCATCCGAATAGGTATGTTTATGCTAGGCATGGTCCTCTTTTGCACCTAAACACGTGGAATCACTCCAAGCTACGTTTAACCAGATCGATCTCTTAAGGGTCCAAAGTGAAAAATGGCTGCGAACTTCAACATGCTATTACTCGGACATAGTGATGTTTAGAAACTTATCGTTTGATCCTATGGGATCATGTTGAGCCCCTCTACAATAACCTTACTCAGTTTTTGCTATCTCAGAGGATTTTTCCTATGGTGGCGAATTTTCACTCGAGGAAAAAGTTGTCAAATGCAAGTAGTTGAGGCATATTATCAAACAATTCACTGCCTTGTCTATGGCTTGTCATGGCATTCCATCACCATTAGACCACTTTTCTTTGAGGCATTTTTTCAAAAAGTTCAATGGCTTGTCTATGCTATTGCTTACTATTATGCTTTCATAGATTTTTTCCAAGCATCCATAGCTTGTTCGAAAGCATCTATTTTAGGATTTTAGCCATAGCAAGAAGGCAATGAACTATTTGATAAAATGCTTTGGTAGACATATATGAAAAATGTCGTAGCATAGACAAGGGAATGAACTATTAGAAAAAATTCCTCAAAGAAATGTGGTCTCATGGAATGCCATGACAAGCTAAAGCAATTGGCAGCTGCTCTTAGTTATTAGTTATGCAATGTGAAGTAATTGCATAACTGCTTAGGTTGACTTTGTCAAAAGCTATATTGTAATCGAAATTTTGTCATCTATCAGCATCTAGTTATTCGTTATGCAATGTGAAGTGATGCTTTGAGTTTGAAAGATGTGCAATGCATGAATAAAAACTGCAAAAATCTATTTTCTACATTTCATTAGTTAAACTCTTTATTTTATTTGCTCTCTATATCTCTATGCTATGGAAATGCCTTTCGATTTCAAAAAGATAGTTTTTATCTCTTGTTATACATTTTTTTACGTTTTTTAATCTCTTGTTATAAAAAGGAGCACATATACAATGTTAAAGAAGAGTGAAAGCACAACTAAATTTATTATTTCAAAGCAATTTTTTTGATGCATTTTTTCAAACAGTTCACTGTCTTCTCTATGCTATTGCTTACTATTATGCTTTTGATATATTTTTCAGAGCATCCATAGCTTGTTCAAAATCACTTTTTTTAGGCTTTTAGCCATAGCAACAAGGCAGTGAATTGTTTGAGAATATGCTTTGGTAGACATGTATGAAAAATGTGGTAACATAGACAAGGCAGGGAACTATTTGAAAAAATATCTCAAAGAAATTTGGTCTCATAGAATGCCATGATAAGAAAATGCAATTGGCAGCTGCTCCTAGTTATTAGTTATGCAATGTGAAGAAATTGCATAACTGCTTAGGTTGACTTTGTTCAAACTATATTGTAATTAAATTTTCAGCATCTAATAGCATCTACTTGTTAGTTATGCAAAGTGAAGTAATGCTTTGACTTTGAAAGATGTGCAATGCAATGCAATCAATGACATGAATATAAACTACAAAAATCCATTTTTTACAATTCATTAGTTAAAATATTTATTGTATTTGCTCTCTATATTTCTATATGCTATGTAAATACCTTGCAATTGTATTTAAAAGGCTTAATAGGTTAGTTAGGTGGTATTTGCAAAATCAAGTTGTGAATGAATGGTAATTAAGAGCAAAATTGGCAAATTGCCATCTTAGAAGTCTAACAAAGGGTGGTTATGGTGGTTGATTGGCTCAAGGGGTAGTTGGAAGGTGGTATCAAGATATATTTTTGTAATACCTCGAGTTGAGGGTTGATTTTGTTCAGTTTCTAATAAGAAAATATACTTGAAAATGTTGACCACTGGTTTTCTTTGTTTTCCTGAATTTTCTTTGCCTTGCACAGGCCCATACAATTCTATCATTACTTGAGGATTTGGATACTTGATTGCATATGTGTTTACTCTCTTTGCATCTATTTTGAAGGTTTAAATCCACCATTGGTGTGTGTGGGATTAGCAAACTTGGTTACTACTCTATTTTCTGTGTTAGGGGTTTTGAGGGCAACACCATGACACATTAGCCAATCCACCTACTGTTCTAACCCTGTTTCTTAGTGGATTGGCCTGTACCATGATTATTTTGGTGTATGAATACTTTGGAGGCCGAGAGAATGAATAAACTCAGTGGGGTGTGAAGTTCTAATGTTGTTCAGGGGTGTTTACACCATGAAAGTAAGGAACTCAAGTACTGAATATGAGAAATATTGAAAGGAATGGGATTGTGAGTGTCCTTTAAGTTAGGGCAAAGGTATTGTGGGGTGTTTGGAACTTTGGAAGGATTGGGGGAGGTCTGGAGTTATGAGTTTCTTTAAAACCCTTGTTTTTGTGAAGGTTTAGGACAGTTTGTGAGTAGAGGAATAGAACAAGTTCTTGGGGCTCTTAAAATGGGAGAATCTAGAGTTTAGTGAGAATCCCTAAGATTCTTTCAAGTTTCCTTGGTTTGGAGGTGAGTTTGTGAGGGGGTTCCTTTGGAAATTAGGCCTAATTGTGAACCCTAGAGTGAGGGAGGTGTATTGAAAGTTCATGTTGGTTTAAAAGAGTTACTATTGGTTTTGGCATATGTTGTGTAACCCTGAAAAGGGTATCTTAATCCACCTTTAAATGGTCAGGTGTTTTGGAAAGGTTGGGAGAAATTAGGCTTGGACCGGGTTTTGAGTTTGGTGCAGGAGCACCTACACAACATCATCAATTTTTTTTTATTTGAATACATCAATAGGAAAATTTTAGTGTCTTTAGGTTTATTTTGTCTAATAAGCTTTGAGAGATCAAGCATAATGCAAATAAAGGGTGTTTTGTGTCTTAGAAGTCAATTAGAAATCATATAAGTTGTAAAATGTTGACAAAGCAACTTTAACACAAACAAATGTAATTAAGGGACCAACTAATCCCAAGGTTGGTTATGAGTGTTGGGGAGAAGATGGTTGTTTGAAAATTATTTAAAAATCCTTACCAAGGCTTGAATGAGAGAGTGGAAGAAGTTTTGTAACAATTTTACACAATAAACACCACAGTTTTGAGCAATTTTCTAGAAAAATATTGTTTTCTTGATCTTTTTGAGTGTTGTACGGGAACATACAAGTTCTTCATGGTCTAATAATTTCAGAGGATGTGTCTATATGTTTTCTAATTCATTTTTTTTGTATTTGGTGTCTTAACTCTTTTTTTGTAGAGAGAATCAACACAAACAGTGACTATCCCAGTGTTGTTGAATCAAGGGTTTGAGGGGAAATTTGTGATGTAACAATCAATCCACCTATTGTTTGCTACTCTATCTCATTGGATTGATTGAAAACATGTTATAATAAGTGTTTCAACTCATTTTGGAATAAGGAGTCATAATTATGTGGTGTTTTTGTGACTATTCTAAGACTGAACAAGGGTTTTCCAACATGGAAGTGAGGAACCAAAGAGAGGTTTTTAAGAATTAATGCCTGTAAGGTTTATGTGAGGATTTGATGAGTCTGTGTAGAAGTATTTTGAGGTGTTTGGGGCTTTGGAAGTGTTGAGAGAGGTATGGAGTTGTATGTTTCTTTAAAACCCTTGATTTTGTGAAGGTTTAGGAGGGTTTCTTGGGTTTTGTGAGTTAGAGGCTCTGTAGACACAAACTAATGACAAAATTTGAGGTTTGGAACCATGACCAAAGACTATCCAAGGCATTTGGATAGATACCTAAAGTTGGAAGGGTGGTCCCTTTGGAAACAAAAGGGCTAATTGTGAAGCCAAAATTGAAGTAGGTGTGTTGAAAGTATATGTCGGTCCAAAAGAGAGAGACCATTGATTCTTTGGTATGGTGTGTAGCCCTGAAAAGGGTATCTCAATCCATCTTGTAATTTTCTAGTGTTTTGGAAAGGTTGGGAGAAATCTGGCTAAAACTGAGTTTTGAGTACTACAAGAATAACCAGTCACAAATGTGAGTTTTGGAAACCTTGATGAATCTGACTTAGGGATTGTTGTCAATTGATTCAATTGTCATTGTATGAATTTTGATGGTCTTTGTAGGGCCTTTGTGAATTGTTGTTCATTTGCAAGGTTGAGGAGTTGAGACCCTTGAGGGTGGGTTGATGCCTATTAGGCTGAATCATTATGAAGAAGAGTTCTTGATTGAGAATTGACATTTCCATTGTTGTGAGTCTTCTCCACCTTGGCCGTGCATCAGAGTGCTACAAGGGTGGATTGTTGGGTAAGGTGTTGAATGAAGAGTTTTGTTTGATGGGGCTTTGAGGTTGTGTAGATTGCTCAAAATAGGTTGTATTAATCTTGTTAGGAGCCCCTTGAAGGCAGGTTGTCAGACTTATTGGGTTTGAGCCTCCTTGCCTCTGCATCGGTGAGGCACAAGTAATTGAAGCATTCCAAAGGATACAAACCACCATGAATGGAGCTTATTTATACAATACGCTTTAGATGGGGCTTATTGAGCATTCAACAGTAATTAATTAAGCATTAGATGTAAACAAAATCCATGCCTACAACATTCAAGCATACAACTTACACGATACACATGATAACATCATTCAAGAATGGCAGTAGCAAAATAAGAGTTTCTTTAATCAAAAATCCGAAAGGCTATACAATAATATATATTGATAAAAATATATAAATATATCCAAAAAAAACCATATAGGCTTAGTAAAAGGAGCCATTTGGACATAAAATATCACGTATATATCAATAGTACAAAACATATGTTCCAAAATTCCACATAGGCATACAACAAACAATACTAATACATAGTAATTTCCCTCTAGGGGAAGGAAATAAATCCGGTGCTTCCTTCGAAATTCGGCTGGATGGAGTGACTATTGCTTGTCTTGTCTTTCAAACACACCTGCTACTCCTCCTCTCTTCACTTTGGACCTTCAACTGATATGATTAAAAGTAAAGATGTTAAAACATAGAAATTGAATTATGGAATGGTAGATAACAAAATATAATCACTTACTGCATACATATAGTTATCATGCACATTTAAAGCATCACCATGTCCAAGATCTAGAGTGACAACCACCTGTAGCAACCATGAAGATAGAAATTAAACTACATAAAATTATCGTGAAAATTTTCTATAATAGACCATAAAAAAGCAAATATAATGTCAAATCGACTAATCTATTCCATACCTCTCCCAATGGATCACAACTTGCTATTGCTGCAGCAACTCCATGGTCCATCGTGCCACCAACATCACCAGGGCTATCTCTTGTCAATAGCTGCAAATGAAACAATATCTCAGGTATCATGTTGATATAGGAGAACATAATGTGACACGATCAAGGAATACTTGAATGAAATGTTTGTGTTTGTCATCAATTTTTTAGATTTGTATACACGCAAAATTATGAAAACTAGCTAACATAGATTTACAACCCTATTAATGAATAAAGGCTACCTGAGTGTACGTTGTTTGAGGATATGAATCGTGAGGTGTGGAGGAAGAAGGTGCACCAGGAAACTATTTGAAATCCGAAGCATGTTATGAGACAAACATTCAAATATAACATTCAACTGTTCAAATGCAATAATAATATCTTTAATACTAGTTGCATACCTATGGACTCATCGTTGAGAATGTATAAGGGTCTGTAGGAATAGAGCATCCCTCATGAACAGTGCGACCCTGAAATTTCATCATATCAAAATTCTACTAATTTAGTTATTCTTAAATTTCAAAATATATTTTAATAAACAACATTAAAATAACTTGCTAAATTTTACCTGAGTGTCAATGCCAAATGTATCATTCAAAATATCATCTGTGAAAGTCATCGCCTCTGCAACTGACGTAGGTTGTGTAGCTGCATCATGAGCACCTTGATAATCATATGTGCAAACAGCACCACAAGCGCCACAATGGTGGGGTGGAGCTCGAGGCCTACACGTCTCCTCCACACCAGGCTCTACTAGAGGACTTGCACACTGTAAAATGGTCTGGGTGAGCGAGTCAATTGACTTCATCATGTCCACCTCTACATTGTCCTTAACAATGGAAGGAACAATGACACATTACTCCACCATGGGTTTTCCTAAGGCTCTCAATGCCAACTGTGGATTACATCGTGTAGCAGTTCTATCATGTGTGGAGCCCCCACCTCTACCCTAAAAGTCTAAGATGTCAAAATAGTTTGGCATTTTATTGAGGAAAAACTCGCAATAGAGTTTCCTCAAAAAATATTGCGGCACCTCATGGTCATTGCATGGAGGTTGGTAAAATACCATCCACCACCGCTCCCAAAATTTGTTTCTAATTAAATCATGTGGCACCAATGGATGGGGAACCTCCTGCATGCATGGGGCAAAGGTTCATTGGCTTTTGGGTCTTCAAATAGGGCACACAACTCGGCTTTGCTAATTTTTAGTTTTTTGACATCTGCATATGACAAACCATTAGCATAAAATTGCCTCATCTCATCTCTCTTAGTTGACCAAAAATTCATTTTCTCGCTCATTTCTCCTACATGAGTTAAAATTGACTTCAATGATTCAGCAATCCCTCTCCTATAAGGTGGGTTTCGGCATGCTCGGTTAATCTTGCAATTAATTGTTGAATGTCTCTTTTATTGTTTTCAATTTGATTTTGAATATTTTCTTGTGTTCCTTGAGGATGCCTATGAATTGATGGAGGGGTTTTGGGTTGTAGGAGGCTCTTGATGAGGGAGTGATTGTGAATTCTCAATGTTTTGAGGTGGAGATTCATTCCCTAAGAATTAGAACAAAGTTTTATTATAAAAATCTATTTAAAGTTGCATTCCAAATCAAATTTGAAATAAATAGAATAAAAACACACACCTCTTTGCAATCTTTGAACTCTCCGACGTGTTGGCAGCATTCTTGTGGAAAATGGAAAGCTAAGGATGCAAAGAATGGAGGAGATTTGGTGAGTGCGAGTTGCAGACTTGAAATCTTCCTTCTCAAGCCACGAGTTGAAGACAAAATGAGGGTTCCAAACCTGACTTTTGTATTTTATGTCTAGAAAGTCATTTGGCATGCACCAAATGTCTTTTTAGACATTTGGTGTGCGCCAAATGGCTTTCTAGTCATTTGGCGTACGCCAAATTTGGCATGCACCAAAGGCCTTATTTCGGGGATTTTTTTATCTGTTTTTCAATTTGGCACCTAAATTGTGTCACAGATTGGTGCACTTACCCTCTAATGTAACATTTTCATCTATTTTAATTAAATGATTTTTTAATTAAAATTCATTTAAGACTTTCCTCTAAAATTAATTAAATGATTATTTATTAATTGTTTAATTCATTCATCAAAACCCCCTTTTGAAAAATTAAATAATTATTCTTAATTATTTAATAAAATCATCATTTTCCCTCTTTTTTGCATTAAATAATTGTTTTAATTATTTAAATTTGATTAACATTTTTTCCTCATATGCACATCAGTTAATTAATTAATTCGGGAAATTAATTAATTATTCTCTTCAAACTTTCCCTTCTTTGAAAAATCAAATTTCCCTCTTCAATTGAAATTGAAATTGGAAATGATTATTTAAATCTAATTAACGTTTTTCCCATATGCACATCAATTAATTAATTAATTCAAAAAATTAATTAATCATTCTCTTTAAACTTTCCCTTCTTTAAAAAATGAAATTTCCCTCTTCAACTAAAATTGAAATTAGAAATGATTCTTTAAATCTAATTAATGCTTTTTCCTTATATGCACATGAGTTAATTAATTAATTCAGAAAATTAATTAATTATTCTCTTCAAACTTTCCCTTCTTTGAAAAATCAAATTTCCCTCTTCAACTAAAATTGAAATTGGAAATGATTCTTTCAATTTCTCAGTTAAATGAATTCACACAGTCAAAATCAATCAATCATTTTGGCAACTTTATCTCATCTTCCTCTTTGACCGTTGATTCTTCCAGAAAATTTAGTAATCTCGTATGTTGATTTAGTCTCCTAAAAATCTATAAATACACCCTTCTTCACAATAATGATCCAGATTTTCATTATCAAAACTCTACTGAATTAAATCTTCACAGTATTTGGGTCAGTTTTCTCTCTTGAAGCTTTTGCACAAACGTCAATAGAGGCTTCGTAAGTGACATCAACGATCCAACATCACTTTGAATACACTCCAACACAAGATGGTAAAATTGTCTTTTTAATTGAATTCATGTAAATTATTGCAATACCTCTATCTTTGAATTGTTTTATTTTACAATTGCATTTCATGAGTGAAAGGATTAGATCTTGATCTTTATTTAGGAATTAGATTAGTTTCTTTTTTCTTATGTTTTGATCATTTTTTTCATCATGATTTTTCCTCTCACACATTCTAGCATGCCTGGTGGGATCGGATCCCAATGCATTAACATTTTTATGATCAAATTTTGAAGTTACAGGTCCAAGAAGCATTTTTATGATTAGTTTATGAAGGAAATATATAAGCAAACTTCTAATCTCTTTTCTGTAGGGAAGTCAACGGTCCGAGAAAAACACAAGTTCCTTAGTTTAATTTAACATTTCAATTTGGTGTTTCAAAACTGAACAAACAAAATAGGATAAGACTTAAGTTTGGTGCTTTAAAATATACAATGAATGATGACCAATCAAATTTTATTTTGTTGATCATTAATGACTAGGAGTAGGATGATTTCAATTGGTGCTTAAAATTGAACAAATGTTTATTCTATATTGCATTATTGCTATGAATTGTGTTTGTCATCTCAAAAACTTAAATTTGGTGCAACTAAAAAGAATATTTCTATCTTCATAACACTTCAATTTGGTTAAATAGCTCCACTCAAGGGGTTTCATGAACAATTGCAATGAATTATCTTCAAAGTGTTTGTTGTGATTGGTAAAGCTGAGTATCTATCCTGTAGTATCCCTCCAGTTGCTACTATTTGTTTCATTTTGCATATGTTTTTTTGCTAGTCGTTTAGCTATTTTAGATACTATATTACATTATTTCAGTTACAACATAGATATTATGTTAGTCTTTATACTCTGTTGATGATACATTAGACATTTTGATCATCTGGTTATGTTTGTGTGGTGACATTATGATAGACATTGAGTGTGTTATGGTTTCTCGTTGTTTCTGAGTTTTAATGAGGTTATCATGATGTATTTGATGTTTATGATGTAATGATGCATGTCAGTTTTGGTGAAGGAGACAGTCTAGCAATTCTTACTCATGAGTACCCTACTACACTGCGACTCTCCTTCACGGTGTGATTGTCGATATATGTTGATATGTTTGACAATGTTGTTTTATGCAATTTGCAGGTACAGGCATCGACTCCACCTGATTTGTCAGGTCTGAGCATGCCATGACCCAATGGAAACATGTTGCTTCGGAGATAGTGTTAGGTCCTCTTTCTTGAGCCATTGCTCTTTATAGGACGAGTACTTGTTTCTTACCCTTTGTTGTACGTTGTTTGTTCCATCATGTCATTCGTGTGTTTGTCATGTTTGGTAATTGACTTGTTTAATTAGTTAAATGGTTTCCCTAAGTTTTCATCTAAATGTTGTATATAGTATTTGATTTTCTCTATGTTGAACCCATTTTTTGAATTACCTGCACAATATCATAAAACAAAAATTTTATTGATTAGTTTTGATTAAATCGAAGATAATAATAGAGAAATGAAAACTTAGGGAAATCTAGATTTGAATTTCTGAAATTAAAATAGAATATCTTATTGGTAGTAAATCATCTCACGGGATGGTTTGGAGAGTCATGTCCATATCTGATACCAAAAACCATGCAGCAATTTATCTTTGGTTTTAGTCTCCTCATGCATGGCTTTGCAAGTTCTAGATATGTTGTCAAGCTCTACTCTTTCTTTTTCACCACATCTCTTATGAAAGTCAACGTGGTTAACCTCATGCAGATTGTTCATTCAATTTGTTACACAAATTTTGATTGGTATTGCAGCACCATGATTGGATGTTTGATTTGAATTTGGGTCTTGGTTTTATACTGATATTGTTTTGTGTGTTGATTGTGTGCAACATGGGATAGGGCTTTTCCCTTAAATCCTTTGTCTTTTGAACTTGTGTTTTGTTTTTATATGGCACCAATGCCTTGCTTGCTCAACTGATTTTTATATTGTGATCCATTCATCGAGTACTCCCAGTTCTTTTGATCTTATTCTATACAAATCTAAATTCTATGTTATTTGATGGATCGAACTTCATTCTAACTCTACAAATTTTGGGGGGCTAGTTTTGTTTTTTTGTGGCTGTTTGTTTTCTATAAATACGCTATCTCTTCATGAGTGTCTTGTGTGTCATGTGTAGAAGGATTCTAGCAATGTCCTCTTTTTATTTACCATGCTTGTTTAGCGACTCTTCCTATCTAAATTCTTTGGGTCTTGATAGGAGTCTGTATTTTTCTCCGATGGGATGTGTTCTCTTGTTCCCTGTGTTTTATACATGTTATCACTAGTATTAAGTGAATGTTAACCATTAGATTTAACCTTGCTTTATGTATACATGTTTCAGTGAATGGGAGACAACCTACCGCTCTGTCTCTATCCCTTCTACTTCGCATGCATATTTTCCTGCTATTGTATCTTCCATATTTTCAAAATCTTTCTTAAGCATTTTGTATAGCCCGCATGCATGAACGCCTATTGTTTATTTTAATTGTATGTAATTCTTGATAATAACACGCATGTTGATAGCATGTATTGTTAGTAAAGCCGTCAAATACAATATTGATTGGGTGTGGCTATGAGTCTTTGACTATATTCACTATATGTAAAGTATTGATAATCGGCACTTTACTATTTGTTAATTTGATAGGAAAAGTGAACAAGTCTTGCTATTGTTGTTTAAACATAATAATATTTAAGAGATTTACTGAGTATTTTTGTGTTCGCGCTGATATATACATATATATTATTATTAACTTGTTTCGGTGTTTTGAATATGTTCTTTAATTATAAATTTTCGTGCTCCTTAAATGGATAATCTGAGTACATGTTTATGTTATGAAAATCAAATAGAGGAAAATGAATTTGTTTAATAAATGAATTAAGTATCTTTGATTATAATAATCGCTAAATTCTATCAGATAAGATTGTAATTTAAGTTAATGTAATTCTTTTAATTCTTAATGTTAATTGTTATTATATATACATATATAAAATAGAATGGATTGACTTTTATTTTATGATTGGAAGAAATTTATTTTATTCCTAATAAAGTATAAATATAGATGAATTTGTTGAAATAGAACAAAATCTATATGACATTTAAATTATACTTTTGTGTAATCTTTTATGATTATTTTAGATCATTAAGATTTGATAGGTGTTATGGTGGGCGGGAATTATAATGTACATGATTAGGAATGTACTTCTAAATTATTGGTGTGATTGAGTTTTTTTTATAGTCTTCTAGAGGTTGGATAATGTGATTTGTGTTGAGAAGTATATTATGTTATACTTTAATAATCTATTTCAAATATTTGATTGGGATTAGTCATGCACCATTTTTATGTAGTCATATTGAAGGTATTTGCACATTATGTGTCTTGTCATGATTGTGATGGTTATATTCACGGTTTTGCGTTATGTGCATGAGGGTTGTCCTATGTGTTTGTCAGTAAGTTATTTTTTGTATGTAGGAAGGGTGGATTTTTTTAGGGGTCAGAACCCTAAGAGGTTACTAGGGTAACCTATTAAGAGTTGTT
The DNA here is from genome assembly GCA_007115665.2 of Sequoiadendron giganteum. Taxonomy (NCBI): domain Eukaryota; kingdom Viridiplantae; phylum Streptophyta; class Pinopsida; order Cupressales; family Cupressaceae; genus Sequoiadendron; species Sequoiadendron giganteum. The sequence goes on along the minus strand of CM021102.1, from coordinate 421,301,890 downwards.
AATCTAGTGAAAACTTAACTTAATGTACTAGGGATTGGTTAGTGTTCACTTAATAACTTAGATAATTGTTTTGCCTCACCTTATACCTTAATTCTTGTATAGATTAAGGGTAGGTTGAGATGGCTTGGAATGATATGGTCATTTATTTTGTCCTGTCAAAAATTAATTTGACTCCACATGAGTTCATTTAGGGGTTGGGAATCGGTAGATATTGCCAGGGTAACTCAAGATGAGGGTCGGTAATCTAGGAAGATTCACCAAGGTAACCTAAAACAACTATGTGATGACACTCTTATCCTTATACATTACATGTGGTCTCTTGTGTAGAGTTACCATTTCCCTTGTGGTTTCCTTTGGGAGCTTGTTAGTTATCATGTGGTTTAGATATCATTATGTCATTATGTGGTTGTCAGTCGTGTGATGTTATGTTCTATCTTCTTGTATGTTTGTTTGACTTGTGGACCTAATATTATCTCCTAACACGGGGGGTGGACTTTCGAGTACCACATGGTTGGGAGGAATGTGCTCTATCCTCCATTGGGTTCCCTTGTAGGTGATGCAGTACGAGATGATATTGTTCTTGACAGGTTCCTAATGTTCCATTGTTCGATGAGTTGGATGTTGAGGGTGCTCGTGAGCAAGATTGACAGTTGTCTCATGACCGTCATTCATATTGTATAATTTCTTGATGGTTATGTGAGAGACCTTATTATATTATGATTTTGATGTATCAAGATTTGTCACAATCTCGCTTGATGTATCTTGAACATATAACTTAACATTTTATGATTATGAAATGGGATTATTCCTCGGTGATATGATATATTCTTATGTTTTGTGTGTATGGTTTTATGATGTGTTATTCTTCTTGTGTATGTTTTAAGTAGTGTTGTCGTGGAACCTTGAGAATGTTTGTGTAAATGTTTATTTTATTCATATGTTGTAATTGGATGTTTTTTTTTTTAAATTGTTCAGTTATTTAGTTACGTTTTGTGTTGTTCTCAGGGTTCCATGATGGGGCGTTACAGCTTAGTATTAGAGCACAAGGTTCTAACACTAGGTACTCTAGTTCTTCTGAGCCCATTACTTTGTCCTAGATATTAGACTTTGTATAGTGTGTGTTCTTGTTGTCTTTTGTGTCTTGAAACTGAGACTCATCTTTGGTTTTGTGTAGGACCATGCCTAGGCATTGTGGTAGGGGTCGTGGTCGAGGCCGAGGTGGTGGTCGTGTGGATAATCATCGGGATACTCCTCCTCAAATTTCTCATGAGAGTGAGCATGTTGAGCAGTAGGATCCTCAAGTTAATTAGTTTGATGAGGAACTGAATATGATTCAACTAGAATTAGAGGGAGATTTGTTGCATCCCTTTCTTGTGCAGTTTCTTGCTCGCCTTGGTCCTAGATGGGAAGCTAAATAGGAAGTGGATAAAGAATGAGATAGATCACCTAGGAGAGTTGTTGAGACTATGGAGCAGGATGTCATTGCTATAGGGCATATGAGAGATTTATTGAGGATATGCCCTCCCATATTTGACGGTACTAGTGGTGGTCTGGAAGTAGAAACTTGGTTGTTAGACTTGGGATAGTGTTTTTCTATACATCCATATGGTAGCAACACCAGAGCTAGATGTTCCATTATGCATCTTAGAGGCTTTGCCTCTACATGGTGGCAATTGGAGGAGTAGAAGCTTCACTTGGAGTTTGGATCAGTATCATGGGATATTTTCTTGGAGCATTTCAAAGTGTGTTTCCTATCATAGCATTGGAGACAACATTGTAGAGACAACTTCCATGATCTGCATCAGATGGGTATGCCAGTTGAGCAGTTTGAGTGTAGGTTCTACAAGCTCAAATAGTATACTAAGATTGTGGATGATGAGGCTATATTGGTACAACACTTCATCAGGGGCTTGAACACCCATATCAGTAGAGGAGTCCAAGTCTTCAAGTCGAAGACTATGGAGGTAGCCATGGAGAAGGCATGAATTGTGGAGGAGAATTTTTTTATGGCTTTGGGTAGACATACATGTGTTCAGATAGGTAGTGCACCTACTATAGGTTTTGGTTTGTGGGGTGGTTCGACTCAAATAGGAGGTTCCTCTTGGAACCAACAAGCACCCACTAAGGGTGGTCAATAGCAGCAACAACGTTACCCACCGAAGAATAAGAGTTCTTAATTTCAGTCGGGTAACGGTTCATAGTCTGGGAAGAACCGTAACTGGTGGCATAATAAGTGCAACCATCGGGATCATCCAGGATAGAGTGCATATTCTACGGTTAGCAGAGGCATTTTTCAACAGTCGAATGCACCTTCAGGTAATAGAGGTTTTGGCAGAGGCACTAGTTGCTTTTCATGTAGTCAACAGGGTCACATTGTGAGGCAGTGTTCGCTGAGAGGTACATCAAGGTTTGATTGACAACCTGCAGCTTCAGAGCTGACAATTGGAGATGCAAGCCATTCACACAGAGTTTTTGCTATGGTAGATAACCGTTAGGCATATCATCAAAATACTGTGGTTAAGGCTTCAGGTCAGTTACAGGGTATTAATTTTTCTATCCTTTTTTATTCTGGAACTTCTGATTCATTTATTTCTCCATCTATTGTTGAGCGATGTGGATTCATGGCAATAAAGCAAGGCATTAGGTGGCAGGTTGAATTGGATTCTAGGGCAAAGGTAGCACTAGAATCCCTTGTTCGCAATTATGGACTAAGGATTGGATCATTATCTACCTCAGTAGATCTTCGTGTTATACCTCTTGGTTCATATGACATTGTGTTGGGTATGGACTGGTTGGAATCCCATAGTGTTGTAATTGATTGTCGACAGAAGACAGTATGTTGCTTAGATGATTCTAGTGCAGAAGCTGAAGAAATTGGTGTGCAGAGACCCATCACCTTGCAGATTATATCTGCTATGCAGTTAAGGAGATGCATGTGTCAAGGTTGTCAGTTGTTTGCAGCAATAGTTAATGACTTGGAGGTAGGGAGAGTCAAGAGGTATCTCTTGGTGATTACCCTATTCTTGGGGAATTCAGAGATGTTTTTCCCAGTGATATTTTGGGTATGCCACCAAAACATGACATAGATTTCAGAATTGATTTGGTCCCTGGAGCAGAGCCTATATCTCGAGCTCCATACAGAATGACCACACATGAACTAGAAGATCTTTGTTTGTAGTTGGAAGAACTTTTGGATAAAGGTTTTATTCGTCTGAGTGTTTCTCCTTGGGGAGCACCTGTGATCTTCGTGAAGAAGGACAGATATCTCAGATTGTGTATCGATTATTGTCAATTGAACAAAGTGACAGTTAAGAATCGATATCCCTTACCCGGGGTTGATGATCTATTTTACTAGATCAAGGGGGCTAATGTGTTTTCTAAAATTGATCTAAAATTTGTTTATCATCATTTGCACATTTCAGAAGCGGACATTCATAAAATTACATTTTGAACTCATTACAGGCACTATGAGTTCACAGTGGTACCATTTGGGTTAACAATTACACCATCCATTTTCATGTGTTTGATGAACGATGTCTTTTGCACATACCTTGATCATTTTGTTCTCATGTTTCTTGATGATATTTTGATCTATTCAAGAGATATGAAGGAACATGAAGAGCATATGAGACAGGTATTGCAGTGCTTGCGAGAGAATCAATTGTTTGCAAATTTTTTGAAGTGTGAGTTCTTCCAGACTGAGGTGAAATACCTTGGTCATGTTATCTCTGGAGAGGGTATTCCAATGGATCCTTCGAAGATCCAATTCTTCATTGATTGGCTCGTGCCCACCAATGTACCTGAGGTTTGAAGTTTTATGGGTCTTGCCAGGTATTATAGATGATTTTTTCAGGGGTTTTCTAGGATTGCTCATCCTATTACTTTCCTTCAGAGGAAAGAGAACAAATTCATTTGGTCAGATCAATGTCAGTTGGATTTTTAGACACTCAAGGAAAATTTGACAAGTGCGCCTATCATAGTCATTCCTGATCCTACTAAGGACTTTGTTGTTTACATTGATGCATCTTTGGAGGGATTAGGAGTCATTCTAATGCAGGAAGGTCAAGTGATCACTTACGAGTCTCACAAACTCAAGGATCACAAACTAAACTATCCTACTCACAATTTGGAGTTAGTTGTAGTTGTTCATGCTTTGGTTTGGTGGAGGAATTTCTTGTTAGGTCACTGTTTTGAACTTCACAATGATCACCGTAGCCTGCAATACATTTTTGCGTAGCCTAATTTTAATGCTAGGCATAGATGGTGGATGGAGTTCTTATGCGAGTATGATTTTGAGGTGAAATTTATCCAGGGGAAGGAGAACATAGTGGCTGACGCTCTTAGTCGGCGAAGGCATGAGCTTTCTGCCATGACTCTTGGAGTTGATTTGAGGGGTCAGATTTTAGCATCACTTCCTACAAATAGACCGTATCAGGAGGTGAAGATGGAGTTGGTATCAGATAGACCCTTGGAGGGTAGATTCACAGGATATACTCTTAAGTCAGATGGTTTGTTGCGACATTTGGATCATATCTATGTGCCACTTGCAGACGATCTTCACACTTTGATTATGTCAGAGGCACATCGAGCACCTTATTCAGCTCATCTTGGTGTTAAGAAGATGCATACGGATCTTCGACAGTTGTAATTTTGGCCTAGGATGAAGCATGACATCATTGATTTTGTTTCAATATTTCTTGAGTGCCAGAGAATTAAGGTAGAGCACCAACATCCCGTAGAATTGTTACAGCCACATCTTGTTCCTAAATGGAAGTGGTATATCATATTGGTAGACTTCATTGTTGGGTTGCCTATGTCATCTTGTCGACATGATGCTATCATGGTTACTATTGACAGGTTGACTAAGGTAGCACATTTCTCTTCGGTTCATTCATCCTGTAATGCCTCATCTGTGGCAAAGATCTTCATGGAGGATATTATTTGTTTGCACAAAGTTCCATATAGAATCATTTCATATAGAGATCATGTGTTTACATCAGCATTATGGACATCATTGTAGTATGCCTTAGGTACCTAGTTGAACTTCAGTTCATCTTATCACCCAGAGATTGATGGATAGACCGAGCAGCTCAATTAGATTCTTGAGGATATACTCAGGATGTATGTTATGGATCAACAAATGCATTGGGAAGATTATCTCTACTTAGTAGAGTTCACCTATAATAATGGGTATCATAGTTCCATAGGTATGCCTCCTTTTTAGGCATTTTATGGACGTCCATATTAGACTCCATTGAGTTGGGATCGACTTGAGGATAGAGTTCTTCTTAGACCTAAGATTCTTTTGGATATGGAGCAACAGGTTGATCGTATCAGAGAGCACTTGTGGCAGCGCAGGACAGGAAAAAGAAGTTTGTCGATGCTCATAGAGTGGATCGTCAGTTTTCAGTTGGTTATAGGGTATTTCTTTAGGTGCATCCACGGAAGAGTCTGATCCGTTATGGAAAAGGCTCTAAGCTCATGCCTCGTTTCGTTGGACCATTTAAGATTCTAGAGAGGATTGGTCCTATAGTGTATCAACTTACTTTATTGCCTAGTTTGTCTTGCATTCATGATGTATTCCATGTATCTGTTCTTAGGCCATATCATCCTAATATTTCACATGTGGTCAATTGGAATGCATTACAGATAGAGGACGGGCAGTTGACTTTGGAGACCATGGGCGTTCTTCAACACAAGAAGCTCGCCCTTAGGGGTCAAAACATTGATCAGGTGAGGGTCCAGTGGGATCCTAATCATGAGGCATCATCTTCTTGGGAGGATGTGAGACACATGAGAGAGCTTTATCCTTATTTTTTTGCATGCTTCCAAGAGTAAGCCTTATCCTAGGGGGGAGGATGTAGTGTCCCTCTAGTTGCTACTATTTGTTTCAGTTCGCTTATGTTTTTTTGCTAGTTGTTTAGCTATTTTGGATACTATATTACATTATTTCAATTACGACATAGATATTATGTTAGTCTCTATACTCTGTTGATGATACATTAGGCATTGTGATCATCTGGTTATGTTTGTGTGGTGACATTATGATAGACATTAAGTGTGTTATGGTTTCATGTTGTTTCTAAGTTTTAATGAAGTTATCATGATGTATTTGATGTTTATGATTTAATGATGCATGTCAATCTTGGTGAAGAAGACAGTGTAGCAATACTCACTCATGAGTACCCTGCTACGTTGCAACTCTCCTTCACGGTGTGATTTTTGATATATGTTGATATGTTTGACAATGTTGTTTTATGCAATTTACAGGTACAGGCATTGAATCCACCTACTTTTTCAAGTCTGAGCATGCCATGACCTAATGGAAACATGTTGTTTCAGAGATAGTGTCAGGTCCTCTTTCTTGAGCCATCGTTCTTTATAGGATGAGTACCTGTTTCTTACCCTTTGTTGTACATCATTCATTTTGTCATGTCATTCATGTGTTCATCATGTTTGGTAATTGACTTGTTTAATTAGTTAAATGATTTATTTATAATTATTTGATTTTAATTGCAATATTAGATTAAAATAATTATGTTTAGATTACTTTAAAATTAAAGTTGATTATTGATTTATAAGGTTTGATTAATTAAATTTATTAAAATAGAATATTAATTAAACGTTATTGTTGAATTGTTGTGCAAACTTAAATGTTTTAAAAATAGATATTTTTAAATAGTTGTTGTCATTAGATTATGGAAAATATCTAAAAACATGATTCAAAATAAGGAAGTGTCATCTTGAGTTATTGTTTAAATTGATCTACTTGATCAATTTCGTTTGCATGCAGACTGTTAGTTAAGCTTTGCGATTGTAATTTAATTGAAAATGAATTAAAAAGGATTGTTTAGAACGTGTGCACGACAATTGGGTTTTTTTGAAAAGTCGTTTCATGGTAGTATTTTTGGAAAATATTTTCATTTTCTCTTTGTGTTTGGATTGGAAAAAGTTTTTGAAGATTGTGAATTCAAAGGCTTTTATGGGTGACGGATTGTATCTAGAATCAATTTTCGTGCCTTATTCCATTCTTCATAAAATTCGGAACTAAAATCTAGGTTTTCTTCTTATTTCACAATTATTTGATTAGAAGCATCTAAATGTTGTATATAGTATTTATTTTCTCTATGTTGAACCCGTTTGCTGAATTAGCTGCACAGCATTAGAAAACAAAATTGTTATTGATTATTTTTGATTAAATCGAAGAAAACAATAGAGAGATGAAAACTTAGGGAAATCTAGATTTGAATTTCTGAAATTAAAATAGAATATCTTATTGGTAGTAAATCATCTCACGGGACAGTTTGGAGAGTCATGTCCATATCTGTTACCAAAAACCGTGCAGCTATTTATCTTTGGTTTCAGTATCCTCATGCATGGCTTTGCAAGTTCTGGATATGTTATCAAGCTCTGCTCTTTCTTTTTTACCACATCTCTTATGAAAGTCGGCACGGTTAACCTCATGAAAAATGTTCATTCAATTTGTTACACAAATTTTGATTGGTATGACAGTGCCATGATTGGATGTTTGATTTGAATTTGGGTCTTGGTTTTATACCGATATTGTTTTGTGTGTTGACTGTGTGTAGCTTGTGATAAGGGTTCACCCTTAAATACTTTATCTTTTGAACTTGTTTTTTATTTTTGTATGGCGTCAGCACCTTGCTTGTTCAGCCATTTTGTATATTGTGATGCATGCATCAATTACTCCCAGTTATTTTAATTTAATTCTATACAAATCTAAATTCTATGTTATTCAATAGCTCAAACTTCATTCTGACTCTCTTTGCAAATTTTTGGTGGCTAGTTCTATTTTTTTGTGGTTGTTTATTTTTTATAAATACGCTATCTCTTCATGTGTTGCTTGTGTGTCCTATGCAGAAGGATTCTTGCAATGTTTTCTTTTTATTTACCATGCTTTTTTAGCCAACACTACCTATCTAAAGTCTTCAGGTCTTGATAGGAGTCTGTCTTTTTCTCCGATGGGTTGTGTTCTCTTGTTCATTGTGTTTTATACATGTCATCACCGATATTAAGTGAATGTTAACCATTAGATTTAACCTTGATTTATGTATACCTATTTCAGTGCATGGGAGATGACCTACCACTCTGTCTCTATCCCTTCTACTTCGCATGCATGTTTGCCTGCTATTGTATCTTCCATATTTTCAAAATCTTTCTTAAGCATTTTGTATAGCCCGCATGCATGAATGCATGTTGTTTATTTTAATTTTATGTAATTCTCGATAATAACACGCATATTGATAGCATGTATTGTTGGTAAAGCCATCAAATGCAATATCAATTGGGTGTGGCTATGAGTCTTTGACTATATTCATTGTATGTTAAGGTATTGATAATCAGCACTTCACTATTTGTTAATTTGATAGGAAAAGTGAACAAGTCTTACTATTGTTGTTTAAACGCAATAATCTTTAATAGATTTACTGAGTCTTTTTGTGTTCACATTGATATATATATATATATATAGATTATTAGTAATTTGTTTCGGTGTTTTGAATATGTTCTTTAATTAGAAATTTTGGTGTTCCTTAAATGGATAATCTGAGTACTTGTTTATGTTATGAAAATCAAATAGAGGAAAATGAATTTGCTTATTAAATGAATTAAGAATCTTTGATGATAATGATCTTTGAATTCTATCAGATAAGATTGTAATTTAAGTTAATGTAATTCTTTTAATTCTTAATGTTAATTGTTATTATATATACATATATATAAAATAGAATGGATTGACTTTTATTTTATGATTGGAAATTGATTGGAAGAAATATATTTTACTCCTAATAAAGTATAAATATAGATGAATTTGTTGAAATAGAACAAAATCTATATGAAATTTAAATTATACTTTTGTGCAATCTTTTATGATTATTTTAGATCATTAAGATTTGCAGGTGTTACGGTGGGCAAGAATTATAATGTAAATGATTAAGAATGTACTTCTAAATTATTGGTGTGATTGAGTTTTTTTTTATAATCTTCCAGAGGTTGGATAATGTGATTTATGTTGAAAATTATATTATGTTATACTTTGATAATCTATTTCAAAGATTTGATTGGGATTAGCCATCCACCATTTTTATGTAGTCATATTGAAGGTATTTGCACGTTATGTTTCTTGTCATGATTGTGATGGTTATATTCACAGTTTTGTGTTATGTGCAGGAGGGTTGTCCTATGTGTTTGTCAGTAATTTATGTTTTGTATGTAGGAAGAGTGGATTTTGTTAGGGGCAGGAACCCTAAGAGGTTACCAGGGTAACCTATCGAGAATTTTTAATCTAGTGAAAACTTAACTTAATGTACTAGGGGTTGGTTAGTGTTCACTTAATAACTCAGATAATTGTTTTGCCTCATCTTATACCTTAATGCTTGTATAGATTAAGGGTAGGTTGAGATGGCCTAGAATGGCATGGCCGTTTACTTTATCCTCTCGAAAAGTAATTTGACTCCACATGAGTTCATTTAGGGGTTAGGAATTGGTAGAGATTGTCAAGATAACTCAGGACGAGGGCCAATAATCTAGGAAGATTCACTAGGGTAACCTAAAACAATTGTGTTATTACACTCTTATCCTTATATATTTCATGTGGTCTCTTTTGTAGATTTTTCGTTTGCCTTGTGGTTTCCTTTGGGAGCTTGATAGTTATCATGTGGTTTAGATGTTGTGATTTTGTTATGTGGTTGTCAGTCATGATGTTATATTCTATCTTCTTGTATGTTTGTTTGACTTGTGGACCTAATATTATCTCTTAGCACAGAGGGTGGAATTTCAAGTACCACATGGTTGGGAGGAACGTGCTCTATCCTCCATTGGGTTCCCTTGTAGGTGATGTAGTACTAGACAATATTATTCTTGATGGGTTCCCAATGTTCTATTGTCCGATGAGTTAGACGTTGAGTGTGCTCGTGAGCAAGATTGACAGTTAAGTCATGACCATCATTCATATTAGATAATTTCTTGGTGGTTGTGTCAGAGACCTTATTGTATTATGATTTTTATGTATCGAGCTTCGTCACAATCTCGCTTGATGTATCTTGAACATGTAACTTAACATTGTATGACTATGGAATGGGACTATTCATCAGAGATATGATATATTCTTATGTTTTATGTATATGGTTTTATGATGTTTTATTCTTATTGTGTTATTTTATGTAGCGTTGTCATGGAACCCTAAGAACTTTGTGTAAATGTTTATTTTGTTCACATGTTGTAATTGGATTTTTTTTTTTTAAATGTTCAGTTATTTAGTTACTTTTTGTGTTGTTCTTTGGGCTCCATGGTGAGGTGTTACATATCCTCTCACCTCACATCCTTGTGAAGATATTGGTTGAAGAAAAAATACTTTAATCTTTACATTTGAATCTTTTTAACCTTTTGTCCATAAAGAGAGGGTCTTGCTATGAAACACATCCTACGTTGGAGAATTCATAGTCAAGTCCTTGAAATAGTACGTTCACTGGTGGGCTATATAAGTGTTGTGAACTTGTGAGATAAGTAGCTTCAATGATGTGCCAATAATAAATTTCACCTAATCACATGCCTTAAGCGGAACAAGAATGGTTAAAGAGCCTTAAGTGGCCAACAGGTGAGTATTGGATGCCTCTATTCTCACTTTGTTTTCACTAGAACCCTTTGTTCTTAGATGCTATCCAGTCCAACCAATTGAGTTATTTTTAGTGGTGCATTGGACTCAACCTTCTCTATAGTAAGTGGACTCCGAGAAGTTACTTGCCAAGTCCAATTCTAATCAAAGCAAAGAGATTAAGAGTTTCATTCTTAACAATCTTGGCACTTTGATCTAAAACTGCATGTAAAATCACCTCCTCTACTTATGAGGAGCATGAGGTAGGCCCGCTAGGAAAAATTTACCCACTTGAGCTAGGATTGTACTTGATTGTGAGTTAGTTAAAACACATTGCTTGATTTGAAACACTTGAACAAACATGAACATGATCACTAAAATATCAAAGCCTTGTGGTCTAAGTGGAATGTGACGGTAGCCATATGTTTTGCACTCCTTGAGGTTTCACCTTGAAGGTTTATGAGTATTTAGGCTACATAAGTCACTTTATCCAAGGTCAACATAGGGAACTGCAGCTTTCATATGTTCATCTCTACAACATTGAGCTTTGAAGAGAGGGATTTCTTGAAGTTGCCAACACTTAGACATGAAAATGATTGGTCGAGCCAATTTTCAATCAATTCAATACATTTGTATCACATTTCCATATCTAGAAGACCACAAATCTAAGAAAGAAATCCAAAACTTGCATCATTTTGAGAGAGACCCTAAGTGTTGGAAACACAATTTGTAAAACTCTCACATTTTCTCAAAATCTTGCCACCCATCTGTCATAACTCATGCATTTTCTTGGTCTATTTTTTATTAAGGAATTGTTGTATGACCACCTTTGACACACTGAATCACACTTTTTCCATATAATTGTAGATTTGATAGAAAACCCATGCATTTGACACCAGTGCTCACGTAGTTACCATAATATTCAATCGTTGTTAACCCTGTCTACCATCACTTGCTTATGATCTTGGGAAAGTCCAAAATCCTTAAACAAGAATCCATATTTCGAATCTCCAAAATAAAAAATTGTAACTCTAGACATAGTAGGAAACGTGCTTGGGGAAACCACCACAACTAATCTATCATTGTAAGGAACTTTTATGATTGTTTATCACCACCTCTTGGCTAGGTTGACCCTAGGACTAGACTATTGTTAGGAGGTGGTTTATGACTACAACCAGATTATAATCTTGAAGGAAAATGGATACCAACACAAACAAGTCCATGGTTCCCACAAGTAGTACCATAGACGAGGGAACACCATGGGTATCCACAAGGAGAAGCATGAATAATGAACCTAAACCTACAAACAAAGAAAAATCATGGGCCTCACAAAAAAAAAAACATAAGCGAAGAAACTGGGACATGGGGGTATGATCCTAACACTACCTCAAAGGGAGTCACAATTATGATGCTAACCAGACAACCCCCTACTACAGATGAACTCTTGCTATCATATCAGAACACTATTGCCAAATCTAGTCAAGACCTAAAAGATGTTATCATTCATGATTATGATAGTGAAGAGGAATTGATAGAGGAGGAATATGAACAATATATAAACCACCCTAAAACATTGAAACTAATGGATAGAATTCTTAGAAAGGATCCAAACTCATAATTCATGCACTTGGCATGAGGTGGTGAAAAGAAACCCACAGATTTTAATGTAGATGCACTAAAGGATTCTACCTTAGTTCTATTAGGAGAAACATCAGTAGTTAGAGAGATGCCTAAACCAAACGAACTCCCAAGCATGACACCAATATTCTCAGCAAAAAAAAATGATAGTATAAACCAAAGTGTGGATAACCCATTATACAGACATCCAACTCAAGTTGAACAATCTATGGTCACTTGCACGTATCAAAATGGTCAAAACATGGACCCACAAAAAGATAGTCCTAAAAATATCACACCATATCAACCAGGACCTATACCAACACATTACTATCAACCTATGCAAACATAGTACTACCAACCTCAAAAAATGTAGTATCCATAAGGACCCCAACAAATACAACCTTACCAAGGGTCCCCACAAATGCAATATCCATAGGTCACACCTCAAGCAAACTATCAACAAGGGAGTAACACCCCTTTTGTCCAATAGGGTCTCTCACTAGCACGTCAGCAAGCAACCCTCATTAGTCCTAAGAATCAACAAAGAAAGCCATAGAGAAACCTTATGAGAATGGCCTCTCCATAGGGTAACCTTATTAGTCCCATAACACAACAAGGTGTCCCACAAATGCTCTAACTGGGAACCTTCAGTAGTCATGTCCAGCAACAAGGAAACCCACCAACACTTCAACAGAGTAGCCTTTATAGTCCCATAGCTTAGCAAGGTGTCCTACAAATGCTTCAATAGGGAACCTTTAGTAGTCCTATCATCCATCAAGGTGTCCCACAAATACATCAATAGGGAACCTTCACTAGTCCTAGCTAGCAACAAGGTGTCCCACAAATGCATCAATAGGGAACCTTCACTAGTCCTACCTAGCAACAAGGTGTCCCACAAATATATCAATAGGTAACCTTCACTAGTTTCACCCAAAAACAAGGTGTCCCTCAAATGTATCAACAAGGAACCTTCACTAGTCTTTCCCAGCAACAAGGTATCCCACAAACGCATCAATAGGGAACCTTCACTAGTCTCGCCTAGCAACAAGGTGTCCCACAAACGTATCAACAAGGAACCTTCACTAGTCCCACCCAACAGCAAGTTGTCCCACAAATGTACCAACAAGGAACCTCTAGTAATTAGATCATCCAACAAGGTATCCCATAAATGCATCAGCAGGGAGCCTTCGGTAGTTTGTAATATCAAAACATACTTCCAAATTAGTACCGAGCAATACCACAACAACAGTACCAAAGCACGCCCTAAAACATGCCAGGAATTAATTCTCCCTATATCCAACAATGGAAACCAATATTCATACCAACATAGCAGTATGCCTACGATCCAAACAATGTCATAGGGCCACAAGGTTGCATAGCCCAAATACCTTTTCCTAGCACACCCATGGAAGCAATGAACTTACAATTATAAGAGATGAAACAGAGGATGGAAAACATGGAACTCGTAAAGACCAATAAGATTTATACTCTGAAAGAAATATGTCATTTCCCTTTCGATGACTTTGTTAGCATGACACCTTTTCGCAAGAACTACGAAATACCTAACCTATCGAAATACAAAGGGAAAAGTTATCTTATTGAGCACTTTCAAGAGTTTTTAGTAGCCTACATGGAGTTTAAACATAATTATTCATATATGATGAGGTTATTTCCATGAATTCTTTCCACCACAACCATGGATTGGTTCACAAAGCTAGATCCCCCAGTTAAAACATTTGATGAGTTATCAACAATATTTGTCAACCACTACTCCTTTAACATTGAACAAGATGTAACTGTCCCTAACCTCTATAAATTAAAACAAGCACAAGGGGAAGCATTTTCAATTTTCTTGCAAAGGTAGAGGAATAAAGCTAGTAGGTGTAAATGGCCCATTCTAGACAAACAACTCATGGACATTTTCATCTCTTGCTTAATTAGAGAAATTAATTACCAATTGATGATGTTGTGTCTGAATAGATTTGAGGAAGCAATTGAGAAAGGCATACTAATTGAAAGAGAACAAATAGAAAAAGGGGTCACAAAAATCTACAACTCCAAAGACCAGCCATCAAATTCAAACAAGAAACCCAAATTATAGGCCAAAAAAAACAATGTGACCAAAGATGGAATAGGTGATGCTAAAATTATTGGAAACATACAACCTACCTACATTCCACAAAATAGCATCCAACCTACACAACCAAGCTACAACACAAATGTTGTGCCAAACAATCAATTGAACTATCATCAGAACAATCAAGTGAACAATTCTCAACCAAGCCAAGGATGGAATAACCAAGGGAGAACGCAAATACAATTTGACAATCCAAAACAAAACTTTACTCCCTTAAAGGAACCTCATGAAGTTATCATGTGCGAACTAGTAAAACAAAACCTTGTCAAGCCTAGCGACAGTCCAACATACAGGGAGCCCAATTTCAAAACACCTTGGTACAATGAGAAACAGTTATGTGAATTCCATAAAATTAAAGGGCATACCACAAATAGTTGCATGAGGTTGAAACACATCATTCAATGTTTAATCAAACAAGGAGACATTGATGTAGAGCATCATTCAGGCAATCAAGACTTAAAAATCTACAAGGATCCAATCCTTGACCACACAAAAGGAAAGGACCAAGATTATTGTAGAGAAAAATTTACTTATGGAGAAACCATTATAGGGTCAATTTCCCAAGCTAATGATACCATACTTAATGTTGTTACCATATGAGGAGTCGATAATGAATGTAACGTTACTACCCAACGAGGGAAAGTAACCATACAAGGAGCTCCTCCCAAAGATAGAGTCTCCCCACAAGTAGCCCCTCCTAAAGGTAGAGTCACCATACAAGGATCCCCCTCCCAAGGATAGAATCACCCCACACGGAGCACCTCCAAGAGCCAAGGTCACCATCAAGTCACCTGATGACTACAACATTGTTGACCAACTAAAAAAGACTCTTGCTTTAATCTCCATTTTAGAGTTACTAAATTTATCACCCAAACATAAGGAAATATTGGAGAAAGCCTCAGAAACATTAATTCCCAATGACCTTGACATAGATCAATTCCAAGCCATGGTTAGAAATATCACTACATCCCATCACATCATCTTTTCCGAAAGAGACATTATGCTGAAAACTTGCCACAATGAAGCTCTACACCTAGAAGTTGGTGTTCATAAGCACCAAATCAAGAGAGTTATGATAGACAATAGTGCAGGTTTGAACATTTCTACCTTAAAATTAATAAATCAGCTAGGATATTTTAACGATGTGATTAATAGACAAAAGAGCATCACCATCAAAGCATATGATGAAATAGAGAGAAGATCATAAGGGACAGTAAGAATACCAATGTATAGGGGACCAGCAATAATTAAGACAACATTTCAAGTGCTAAACCTTGAGCTATCATACAACCTTTTATTAGGACGCCCATGGATACATGCTCTACAAGTAGTTCCATGCACTTTCCACCAATGCATAAAATTCCCTCATGCAGGAAAGGAGGTCACTATATACATTGATCCAGCACCCTTTCATCATTATTCCCAGCTAGAAGAAAAGTACAAGAAAACTTAGCATGTGCCTAGCAATGCCATATCCTTTCATTTGTACTCCTATGTAGACCCTTTATCCCTAGCATCAACTTCATCTACTTCTCCAGAAAAAGAGACACCAAAACTTGAAATCAAGATACAAGTACTTGGAAAAGGCAATGGGAACTATCATTTCAATCAAGCATTCTTCATTGGAACACTTCAACCAACCCCCAATTTTATGGAAAACCAAAGGAGATTGAGCATGTAGAAATAGTTACAATGATAGAAAAGCCCACCATTTTCACAAAGGTGGGAGATATGAAGGACGAAGAAATATTCCAAGAGGACCTTTCATCAATGCTATATAGAGAGGAATAAGGGAAAAAAGAAGAACCGCTAGTCATTTTAATGGACACTAACAACAAAGGATATCACATGGTCAAGAGAATGGGGTACACAGGAAAAGGTGGCATTGGCTTGAACCTACAAGGAATACTAGAGCCCATTTTGGTCTAACCAAGGATAAAGTACATAGGACTAGGTTATAGTTCAACGGACGGGGGAACTATGAATACTTTAAATACCTCTTTTGAGAAGGAAGTACTCCTTAAAGTTAATACATCAGAGATCTACCATCTCATGGATGGTTATTTACCTACTAAAGGCCTTTTTGAGACATTTGAAATGAGAATTTCCCATTACCGAACCTTCATACCTAGGTATGAGGGGTCTTTCACTATGGACTCTAATGAATACAAATGGGATTCCCTATCGTTTGTCACTAAAAGCGATGAAGACTTAGACATCAAGTGGGAAAGAGATTCCTACTCTATCATGACCATTTCCATAGCTACCATAAGCTTCACCAATCATGATGCTAATTTACCCTTATGCTACCCTGAACCAATAGATTGGGACCAACAACACCATACTCCTATTTTGGACACATTCCAGAAAAATGAAGCTATTGCCGAGTTCATGGGACTTTGAACGAATATACCACTAGGAGACCACAAGGAAGGATTTGTAATGGAGTTAGAACAAGGAGCATACTTCAAAGGGGACATTGAATCTTCTAGTCACAAAAATGAAAGAGAAAATGTAAAAATCATTAAAAGATCCCCTAGAGAAAACCACACTGTGGCTCTTTCAGATCCAAAAAAGAGAAAAATAAACCTGACGTATCTGATGGTGAAAACCTCTCTGAGGAACCTAAGGATGGAGGATTCAATCTCCCTACTACCAAATATCAAGAGAAATTAGCATTGCTAATTAAGGAGCCAATACCTATAAATGTTGGTACAGCAGAGGTACCAAATATTACATATCATGTGGCATCCCTTGATCCAGAAGAGAAAGACAACTTTACATCTTTCCTTAATGAGCGTAAAGTCAAATTTTCATGGACATATACAGGCATGCCTAAATTAGACCCATCACTAGTAGTACACCATCTTGTCGTGTTTCCAAGAGCTAAGCCCATAAAGAAAACGCTTAGGAAGATGCATCCATAGATCATGCTCTTAGTGAAGTTGGAACTACAGAAGTTGTTAGATGTCAATTTCATTCGACCTATAGACTATTTGGAATGGGTGTGTAATCTGGTACCAGTTTCTAAACCAAATGGGGGCATCTAAATCTATAATGACTTCAGAGATCTTAACAAGGAATTTCCTAAAGATGATTTCCCACTGTCGAGAACTGATAAAATAGTAGACATAGCAGTACGGCACAAGATGTTTTCCTTAATGGATGGTTTCTCTGGGTATAATCAGATTAAGATAGCACTAGAAGATCAACACAAGACAACCTTCACATGTGCATGGGGAAACTTTTGTCAGAATGTCATGCCATTCAGCTTAAAGAACACTAGAGAAACATATCAGAGAGAAATGACCACTATTTTTCATGACATGATGCACAAAACTGTGGAGGATTATGTTGATGATATACTTGCTAAGTCTCTAACAAGAAAATATCATCTATCCATCCTTGGAAAAATATTCGATAGGTTAGAGGAGTACAAGCTACACCTCAGTCTTAAGAAGTGTTTCTTCAATGTAACATCTGGAAAACTATTGGGATATATTGTGTCAAGAAGAGGTATTGAGGTAGACCCTACAAAAGTGAAAGCAATATTAGACATTCCTCCACCTAAGACATTGAAACAATTGAGGAGTATATAAGGGAAATTACAAGTGATCAAAATATTTGTAGCACAACTAGCAGATAAGTGTATTTCCTTCACACATTTGTTACATAAGGACATTACATTGAAGTGGGATGAATGATGTGACCTAGCATTTCAGAAAGTAAAAGACTATCTTCTAAATCCTCCAGTTTTAATGCCTCTGATACAAGACAAAGCAATGATTTTGTATGTATCTACAACAAAATCAACTCTAGGAGCCTTACTAGGACAACTAGATGACAACAACAAGGAAAGAGTCATCTATTACATAAGTCAAACTTTGGTTGGGTATGAGCTAAATTATTCACCTATAGAAGGAGCATGCTTATCAATTGTTCGTGCAGCACAAAAGCTTAGACATTATATGTTGAACAGATATATAAAGTTGATATCAAAGATAGATCCCCTAAAGTATCTATTAGAAAAGGTGGCACTCACAGGAAGGATTGTTAAGTGGGTATTGATACTTAGTGAGTTCGACATAGAATATGTGGATAGAAAGGATATAAAAGGATGAGTCATTGCATATCAGTTGGTTGATGCATCGATAAATGATGATAAATCCCTCAAACTAGAATTCCCCTGACGAAGGTGTCCTTATAGTTGAATAGTCAAACAAGTGGACATTGTATTTTGATGGATCACATACACAGCATGGGTCAGGAGCTAGAATATTATTTATTACACTCCAAGGAGACAACATACCTAAGGCATACAAAATAGAATTTCCTTAGACTAAAAATATCTCAGAATATGAAGTGCTCATTATGAGGTTAAAGATGGTTGTCGAATAGAAAATACAGGAACTGCAAGTCTATGGTGATTCCTAATTGGTCATAAAACAAGTGAATGATGAGTACCAGACAAAGGATGATAAACTTGTGCCATACAAGAAAATGGTAGATAGTTTCAAAGAGTACTTCATAGGCATCACCTTCAAGCAAGTTTCTAGGGACAACAATAGGGCAGTTGACGTAATGGAAACAATAGGGTCACTCCTTGACATACCATTAAATATTCCTAAGTACGAGTTCCTACTGGAGTAATTATTTATACAAGCATTTGAAATCCTAAAATATGAATTGGTGTGTGTTGTTGGTCCTAAATACCCATGGTACCAAGAAACTTTTTCCTATACCTAGGATGGTATCATTCCCCCTCATTTCACTTTGAGCCAAAATTAAATATTTATCTGTAGAACTTCACGATTTACTATCTTAGGAGATACCCTATATCGCCAAATTCTAAAAGGTACGCTTCTCTGATGTCTTAACGCAAAATAAGTGCAAAATTCCTTACAAGAGGTACACAATGGTATCTGTGGTTCACATTCTAGTGGACCTAACTTAGTAAAAAATATTCTCAAAGCAGGATACTATTAGCCATCGATGGAGCAAGACTCTATCCAATACTCAAGAAGGTGTAGACAGTGTCAACAACACAGTGACTTGATTCATGCACCAGCACAAGAGCTAAGACCCATAACCACACCATGGCCCTTATCAGAATGGGGACTCGACTTGGTGGGAAAGATAAGCCCCACCTCATCAAACATACACAAGTTCATAATAACCGCTATGGAGTATTTCACCAAGTGGATAGAGGCAATCCCTCTAACCTATATCACAGGTAAACAAATATCAAAGTTCATCTTGAACTATATAATTTTTCGATATAGAATCCCTCATACCATCATAACTGATAATGGAAATCCATTTAAAAACCAAGATGTCCAAGAACTCTGCACAAATTTCTCCATCCAACACTAATTCTCAACCCCATACTATCCACAAGGGAATGACCAAGCTGAGGCATCTAACAAAACCATATTGGAAATCCTTAAGAATATTATCAATGACACTATTTGCGATTGGCATTTGTAGTTAAACCCAACCCTATGGGCTTATCGAACCATCATCCGCACACCAGCAGGTGCAACCCCATTTTCCTTGGTCTATGGATTAGAAGCTATCTTTCTTATTAGCATTGAGATTCCATCACTACGGGTATCATTGACAATGAAGAATACAAAGTGTCTAGACTTAATGAGTTGAAACTCTTGGATGAAAGATCCTTGAGCATGTTAAACCATCTACAGGTTTATTAGAATTGGCTCAAATGAGGCTAAGACAAGAAGATCAAGAAATGAACCTTCCAAGTTGGGCGACCTAGTTTTGCAATAGAATCAGAAAGTACAATTGAACCAAGATGGTAAAGGAAAATTTGAACCCAATTGGTTGGGACCATTCATCGTCATGGAAGACTATGGCTTAGGAGCATATCAATTGGCTACTCCTGAGGGATATCCTTAATTTGAACCACTGAACAACAACCATCTCAAGAAGTACCATACATGAGCATGTTAGAACATTCTCAGGAAAATGGGTAAAAATACAAATAAAAAATAAAAAATAAAAAAAATCATCACCATGGTGAAAACCTGGCAAATAGGCGTCATGGGCAACATCAAAAATTAAAAAATTAAAAAATCAAGAAAATAGTAAAGAGAAATAAAACGTCCTTTAAGTGAAAACCACTTTGTGGCACTTCTAAGACAGGTACCATAGTGAAAACCTAGCAAATAGATTCTACTTTTGAACAAGATCTACATATGTGTCTATCAATACAATCTATCGCTTCCATCTCATTTCACAATAAAGCATGTATCTAGCCATGGTACAATAACTGATCAAGTGTGGGACCTAGTTACACCCCCAAATCCACTTGTCCTAAGAAACATAATATTGCTCTGAACTAGGGGCAACTCCTTTGAGACAGGTTAAGGATTGGATACTTGTTCGTTGTACCTATGAAATTTTTGAAAAAAATATTTAAAACATTCATAAAAAGTCCTAAAAAAAATATCAAAAACATTCATAAAATATCCTGAAAAAAATCTCAAAAAAAAAATCATAAAAAGTCTTGAAAAAATTCCCCAAAACATTTCTAAGCTTTGAGTCAATGGTCGAACTATGAGCCTCTATGTGTATAGCATAGGCAAGGAAATCTTTGATGAGCCCCCGACACCCTAGGGCAGTCTAGTTAGGTGTTCATCTTAATCTTTCAAGCTGAGTCATAAAATTCCAAAATCCAAAAACATTCAAATAACTTGAAAATCTAAAAAAATTGAAATATTCTCCAAAAGCCAAAAAAAATTGAAAAGAGAAAAAATGTCAAAAAAAATTGTGCTTAGCTTAGTGCATCAAACTACAAGGTCTCTATGTGTATAACGTAGGCAAGGAAAATCTTTGATGAGCCCTCGAGGTCCCTAGGATAGTTCTTTAGGTTAGTCTTGGTCAAAATCTCAACAAAAACATTTGAAAATTGAAAAATCAAAACATTCAAAAAAAACTATCAAAATACCAAAAAAAGCCTCATAAAATTTTTAAAACATAAAAACATTCAAAAAATCTCAAGAAAATTTCCATTTTCCACCATCGCCCATCCACAATAAATTTTCATCCATAATAAAGGAATCGCCACCTTCACTCTTTGACAACGCAGATGACCAAGTAAAGCAAAATCATAAGCGAGAACTTCTGAGCAAAACAATTAGATAGATCAGATCACAAATAGACCAAAATGAAACCAACATTTTACTACCCTATCCATTGAACAAATCCCATCAACATCCTAAGATATGTCTTAATAGATCTGTTCCTATGATAGACATGATCAACAATGGATATTCATCCCACCCCCAGAAGATATGGCAAGTGATACAAAGGTTTTGTTTATCTTTTTGTTGTCTTATCTTTCTAATTTATCTTATTGACTCATTCCTAAGATCTCTCAAGGATGTCCATTTATGGATTTAGAGAAGAAGGAATGGGGGCAATTGAGCATCATTTTTGTTTTCTATGTTTGTTGGATATTTTCTTGTGATACTACTATACAAGAATATTCATTGTCTGTAGAGTCCAAGTCCACACAAAACATACAAAGCCGCCTTGGTCATTAGTACCCTAGTGCATCGTTTTGTTTTGCTACATTAATAAGGATTGGTGTTGAATATTATCAAAGTCTCTAAACGGAGTGCAAAAGCAATCTCATCAAATTCTTCTATCTTCAATCTAACTAACATTTCTTCTGAACATCATCACCTTGCATCATTAACATCATTAGTGTCAGATGCATCCTACATCCACAAGCATTAGACCATAGCATATATATCACATAAATAAAATGGTATCATACATTGATCATCATCCATATCATTTAAGTGCATCTGAAAACAACATAAACATGAGCATATAGTACCATTCATCATTCATCCATACATGGAAAGCATTAAACTCATAAGCATATAGGAACATTAACACATATAAGTATAGGAGCATTGTCAAGAGCCTGACCTCAAAATCAAAATTTTTGGCCAACCTCTCAAGGGGGCAGCCTGCAGTCCCATTTACTTTCCCCCAAATATCAGGGCACTATGGTGCATAAATTTTTTCCTCCTGATCTAAACATCAATTTTCTTTGAAACAAAGCAACCAGTACTTTGTCTCAAAGAGGGGCAAAATGTAGACATTTAAAATTGACTCAACACATTATCACACATGTTGAATGACATTTACACATTATCAATCCACTATCACCTAGTATCACTGCATTTTCATGTCATTTGAATTAGCTAACCATTTCCCTCTATTAATTGAATAATATTGCAATATTTGATTAATTAACCCAAATTCCTCTACTTATTAAATAATCTATGATTATTTAATTATTTCACACTTTTCATCAAATTTAACCTTTTAAGCACTTTGATTAATTAAATAAGTATTATTTATTTAATTATTTCTCTAATATAACATTTTTTCTCTATTTTAATTAAATGATTGTTAATTAAAATTCATTTAACACTTTCCTCTAAAATTAATTAAATGATTATTTATTAATTATTTAATTAATTCATCAAAACCCCCTTTTGAAAAATTAAATAATTATTCTTAATTATTTAATAAAATCATCTTTTTCCCTCTCTTTTGCATTTAAATATTTGTTTTAATTATTTAAATCTAATTAACACTTTTTCTTCATATACACATCAGTTAATTAATTAATTCAGAAAATTAATTAATTATTCTCTTCAAACTTTCCCTTTGAAAATTCAAATTTTGCTCTTCAACTGAAATTGAAATAGGAAATGATACTTTAAATCTAATTAACGCTTTTTTCTCATATGCACATCAGTTAATTAATTAATTTGGAAAATTAATTAATTATTCTCTTCAAACTTTCCCTTCTTTAAAACATCAAATTTCCCTCTTCAACTGAAATTAAAATTGGAAATGATTCTTTATATCTAATTAACATTTTTTCCTCATATCCACATCAGTTAATTAATTAATTCGGAAAATTAATTAATTATTCTCTTCAAACTTTCCTTTCTTTGAAAAATCAAATTTCCCTCTTTAACTGAAATTGAAATTGGAAATGATTCTTTCAATTTCTCAGTTAACTAAATTCACACAGTCAAAATCAATCAATCATTTTGCCAACGTTATCTCATCTTCCTCTTCGACCATTGATTCTTCTGGAAAGTACACCCTTCTTCTTCGCAATAATGATCCATATTTTCATTATCAAAAATCTATTAAATTAAATCTTCACAGTATCTGGGTCAATTTTCTCTCTTGAAGCTTTTGCACAAATGTCAATGGAGGCTTCATAAGTGATATCAACAATCCAACATCACTTCAAATACACTCCAACACGAGATGGTAAAACTATTTTTTTATTTGAATTCATGTTGATTATTGCAATAACTCTATCTTTTAATTCTTTTATTTTACAGTTGTGTTTTGTGAGTGAAAGGATTAGATCTTGATCTTTATTTAGGAATTAGATTAGTTTCTTTTTTTCCTATGTTTTGATCATTGTTTTTCATCATGATTTTTCCTCTCACACAACTATATACTACATATATTTTGTATAGTATATTATATATTATATACTATATAGTATATATATTAAATTTATTTAATATTATATTATTATTATGTAATATATGTTATATAATATATTTAATACATTGTATATACTATATACTACATAGTATATATTATGTATTTATTGATCTGTGGCCAATTCAAAGGATAGAGAGTGAGGGAGTGGGAGGGACTTGAAAGAGAAAGGGAGAGAGAGAAAGACCTGAGAGGGAGTGAGAGACCTGAGAGGGATGGAGAGAGAGAGTTGAGAGGGAGAGAGAGAAATAGTTGAGAGGGAGAGATGGAGGGAGAGAGAGAGTGGGAGATACTTGAGAGAGAGGAAGAGTGAGACTTGAGAGGGAGAGAGACTTGAGAGGGAGATAGAGAGAGAGAGAGACTTGAGAGAGAGACCTGAGAGGGAGAGAGACCTAGGAGGGAGGTAGAGAGAGAGAATTTATATGGAGAGAGAGACTTAAGAGGGAGAGAGAGAGACTTGAGAGGGAGGGACACCTGAGAAGGAGAGAGACCCGAGAGGGAGGAAGAGAGCGAGAGAGAGACTTGAGAGGGAGAGAGAGAGAGAGAGAGAGAGAGAGAGAGAGAGAGAGAGAGAGAGAGAGAGAATTGAGGAGGAGAGGGAGAGAGGAAGGGAGAGATAGAGAGGGCTTGGGGAGAGAGAGGGAGGGAGAGGGAGGGAGAGAGAGACCTTCCTTCCTTCCTTCCATTCCTTCCGCTTTCCTTTTCCTTCCGCATCCGTTGCGCGTCGTCAATCCGGCATCCATCCATCCATTTCATCAGATCCTCCGTCCTCAATCTCCTCCTCCTCAGTCAAATCATTTCAAATCTCAGATCGATCCTTCCTTTTCGTTCCTTCCGTCGCGGCATCGTCCGTCCGTCCGTCGGATCGTTCGGGATTCAGGATCGTCGTCCGGATCATCGGTCGATCCGGATTCGATGGATCGTTATTCCGGATCATCAGATCGTCAAATCCGTTCAGTTTTCAGGATCGTCGAATCAGGGGGGAGGAGGAGGGAGGGAGGGAGGGAGTGGGAGGAGAGGGGGATAAAGGAGAGAGAAAGGGAGAGAGAACTGAAGTGGGAGAGGGAGAGACTGAGGAGGGAGGGAGAGATAGAGATATAGAGGAGAGGGAAGAGAGAGAGAAAAAGACTGAGGAGGGAGAGGACAGGAGAGTTGGAGAGAGAGAGAGAGAGGGAGAGTGGGACCGGAGAGAGAGGGAGAAATGCTTGAAGGAGAGGAGAGGAGTGGGACCACCACTGAGGAGAGGGGAGGAGTCAGGACAAGGAGAGAGAGGGAGAAGGAGAGTAGAGAGAAAGTGGGAGAAAGAGGGGGAGAGAGTGGGAGAGAGGGGGAGAGGGAGAGAGAATGAGAGTGGGAGAGAAAGAATTGAGAGGGAGAGTGGGAGAGAGAGTTGGAGAGTGAGAGAGGGAGAGTGTTAGAGAGGGAGAGATAAATATGTGAGAGGGAGAGTGAGAGTGTGAGAGAGAGAGGGAGAGTTGGACAAAGAGAGAGGGAGAGGGAGAGTGGGAGAGAGAGAAAGAGAGGGAAAGACCTGAGAGAGAGAGAGGCATAGAGAGAGGGAGAGAGGGAGGGAGGAAGAGAGAGAGAGAGAGAGAGAGAGAGAGAGAGAAGAGAGAGAGAGAGGAGGGAGAGTGGGATAGAGAGAGAGACCTGAGAGGGAGAGAGAGGGAGAGTGTGATAGAGGGAGAGAGAGGGAGAGAGGGAGGGAGAGAGATATAGAGAGGGAGAGGGACAGAGATAGAGACCTGAGAGGGAGGGAGAGAGAGAGGGAAGGAGGGAGGGAGGGAGGGAGAGAAAGAGTGAGAGAGAGAGAATGGGAGAGAGGGATGGAGAGTGGGAGAGAGGGAGAGTGGGATAATATATTAATATATATTATATATTAATATATTAATATATATTATATATTAATATATAGTATATATTATATAAATATATATAATAAATTAATTTAATATATTAATATATAATAAATATATATATATCATAACATATAATAATTCTGAAAGCTAAAGTAAATGGGTATCTGTTTAGTAAGTTATATATAAAAAAAAATCGGACGGTTTGAGTATTCCAACGGTCCCTACATTATTTCTATCGTGGAAATCTCGTGCTTTCTATCTATATCAAACAAAATTCAGCTTTTGGGAAATTCTTTTACACTTTATTTATAATTACAATCATTTGTGTGTTTTTTGGTTGCGCAATGGGGAGCAGTAGTTGCCGTAAGAGAAAAGGAAAAAGGAAACTAATAGCAGATCAAATTGAATAATGTAGAGAAAAAGATAGAGAAATTCATAGGAAAATAAGACAAGGTATGACAAATATTCAAATTGAAGCTTCTTCTGCACCGTTAAATGTTAATTCAAGAGAAGATGAAATAGAATTTGAAAATATTGATCATATTGAAATTGAAAATGAAAACATTAAAATTGAAAATTTGGAAATTGAAAATGATAATGTGAAAAAAATTGAAAATGAAAATGTTGTTGAAAATGTTATTGAAAATGAAATTGTTATTGAAAATCAAAATGTTGTTGAAAATGAAATTGTTAAATTGAAAATGTTCAAAATAGTGAGAATGAAAATGTTACTAACATTGAACTTGAAAATGAAAATGTTGAAAATGAACCTAATGTAACACCTAATTACACGAGAACCCCTAAATGGTTGCTTGAAATAGATGAGTACATAATGGATAGTCTTCAAGGAAAAAGGTCACAACAAACGGTTCGTTTGTGGGCTACCAATATGTTCAATGAATACTTTTCCAATAAGACATTAACCGATAAATGTCAATTTTTTGTGCAATTTCTTAAGTCTTACAAAATGATACCATTATTAAGAAAATTGAAGATTCATGTCACCAAAAAATAAAAAATAAATAGTATTATTGTAAAAAATCTTTTAAATGCTCTAACCTCTATTGGAAAGACTAGTAAGGAAAAAGATTAAAAACGGCTACTCATAGAGTGATCAAAACCTCACTAGTAAGCAATCATTTGAGAAAGGATCATTTAGTGAGAAAAACTTATATTGATTTAAATCTAAATCATAAAACATTGAATAAAGCACTCTCAAGAAGAGGAGTCAATAGTCCTCTTCAAAATGATACGTGGGATTTTAGTGGGAGGCTTCCATGTGTTGATAAGAAGCTAACCAATAATATAAAGATGCAAATTGAACAATTTTGGAACTCTCACTCTAGAGTATCACTGAATGTAAAGGATGTTTTAAAGTTACAAATTGGTAATCGAGATCACACTTTGCATCCTAAAAATTTCTTGGAATGTAGCCAAACAATTTTGTCAAGAACGTCCAAATTTACAAATCTCACAAAGGGCTTTTGAGTCTTGCAGGCCATTTTATTGTGTACCTATTAATGTTCGTAATACATGATGTGTAGATACCATGTTGATTTTTTAATGTTTTAGATTCATTTTTATGCATTAAAGGTGATGGTTGATTATTATATAGAAATTATTATTTAAATGAAACTTGTTTGCAATGTGGTGGTTTATTGAAGTTTGTAACATGCTTTCAAGAGGGAAACGATCATGATTTTGGTAGTAATATTGTTGAGAAAAAAAGGTTTGAGATAGTCAAATACACATTGAAGAGTGGAGGTGAGGGTTCTAGATGCGAGTTGGTTACAAGAGAGGTAAGTATTGCTAATTTTATTTCTGATTTTAAGAAAGATATTTTCTATAAGTATGCAAGGCATAGCCACAAGTCGCAATGGTTGGATCGACAATTTAGGATGTGTAAGGACTCTTTCGCGATTGGAAATATTGTATCCATAGTTGATTTTGCTGAAAATTACACATTGCAACCACAAAATGAAGTACAA
This sequence comes from Sequoiadendron giganteum, assembly GCA_007115665.2. Classification (NCBI taxonomy): domain Eukaryota; kingdom Viridiplantae; phylum Streptophyta; class Pinopsida; order Cupressales; family Cupressaceae; genus Sequoiadendron; species Sequoiadendron giganteum. Next base: position 421,274,101 of record CM021102.1, on the reverse strand, counting down.
TCACAATATTATAATTCTATTTAAATTGCTATTTTTATCCACATAACATATAGACATGCCCCTGATAGTATAGAAGAGGATAGGAAGATAATCATGGAGTATCATTTTTACATGAGTGATGATAGATCTCATTCATCTGAGTTTGTACATCATTTTTTTGAAAACTTTTTTGAGTTCTTGCAACTTTACACTACTTGCATTTGACAACTTCTCCTCAACTGAAAACTCGTCACCACAAGAAAACGACTCCGAGATAGAAAAAATAAGAGAGGTTATTGTAGAGGGTCCCAACATGATCTTGTAGCCTCAAACGGAGACTCTGTAAGCATCATGATTTCTGAGTAATATCCCATCAAATATTTTTTCTTTTTTGCACTTTGGACTCTTAAGGGATCGAGTTGGTTGAACATAGCTCAAAGTGATTCAACATGTTTGGGTGTGAAAGAGGACCATTCCTAGCGTAAACATACCCATCCGAACGTGTTGGAATAGTTTTTTTGGTTGTACGAGTTGTAGAATGAAAGTTCCACCACTTTGCAACTTTACATTGCTTGCATCTGACAACTTTTTCCTCAATTGAAAACTCATCACCATGGGAAAATGCCTCTGAAATAGAAAAAAATGAGAGGTTATTATAGAGAGTCCCAACATAATCATGTAGCCTTAGATAGAGAGTTTGTAAGCATCATAGTTTCCAAGTAATAGCTTGTCAAATATTGCTACTTTTTTACACTTTGTACTCTTAAGGGATTGAGTCAGTTGAACATAGCTTAGAGTGATTCTACATGTTTAGGTACAAAAGACGACCACTCATAGCTTAATTGTACCCACTTAGATGTGTTGGAATGGTTTGTTTGGTCGTATGAGTTGCAGAAAAAAAGTTGCACCACTTTGCAACTTTACACTGCTTGCATTTGACAACTTTTTCCTCAACTAAAAAGTCATCACCACAGAAAAACACCTCCAATATAGCAAAAATTGTGAGAGTTTATTGTAGAGGGTCCCAACATGATCCATTAGCCTCAAACGAAGAGTTTTTAAGTGTCACAATCTCTAAGTAATATCCCATCAAAGACTGCTATCTTTTTGCACTTTAGACTCTTAAGGGATATCATTGGTCCAATGTAGCTCTAACTTTTTCGGTATGTTTGGGTTCAAAACAGGACCATACCTAGCCTAAACGTACCCATCCACATGCATTGGAAGTATTTTTAGATCAGACTAACCTCCTTTTCATTGACGATAAAATCTTCTTCTTATCTTTTTATTCCTTTTGTAAGTGGTTAATTTTAGTCTTCAATTATTTTTCTTCAATTCAACGCTTAGGAAAACAAGATCCCTTTGTTTGATATAGTTTTCAATGCTTAGGACAACAACTTCATTTGTTCAAATCCACCTTAACCATAATCTCTCACTTTCTTTTCCTGGATAAATTCTTACCAAATACAAAACCTCAATTGCATTACATTAAATGGCATATATGACAACAATTGTGATATAGGAAATTTTGTGTGGGTCAAGGTTGATTGACATATATGACAATATCATATTAGTGTTATTTATTTTGTGTGAAGTGTGCATTATGACTAGTGTGCATCAAGCCCATATAGTATGCCTAGTTTACTTATTGATGCATTATGGTTAGCAACATTCATTGTTGTGCATTACGATAATATAAATTGCATGTGGAAGGTCAAATAACATGCATGTCATGGAGTTTTATTTGGTTTTTTTAATGGTTGTATCTGACTCATTTGGTTTTTTTAATGGTTGTATCATGGTTGAGTGATGTCATGATTATTGTATAGATTTCACATGAATAATCCAATGAACATGTATCTTGTTCAATTGTAAGGACTTTGTTTGAAGGTTGCATCAAACCCCTAGGGTTGAAAGAGATTGATTCTTATTCAAGATGATTTTATACCTTTTACATTTTATTAATCTTGAATGAACAATGAGTGATATCTATTTTTATCAAGATGATTGTATTACTTTTGAATGAACACTGTAATGACTTATATTTCATTAATTTTTACCCAGTAGTTTGAAGTTTTTAATTAATCAAAAGAATCAATGCCATAAGACTGTCATAAGATGCTCTTTTCATATTTTTTGCCTTGCCTATGAGACCACAATTCTTTGAGGCATATTTTCAATCAATTCTTCTCAATAAATATTATGCAGTGCTTCTCATACCATTTCTATTAATTTTAACTTCTTTTAAATAAAAATTAGGTGCCCGCTTCATTACAAGAGTTCAAAAAACAAAATAATGTCAAATATAGATTCATTCAACAGATCTTGAGATCATGTGTATTCTCAAATTGAGTGTTTGATAAAAATGTTTTGGTAGACATGTATGAAAAATGTGGTACAATAAAAAAGGAAGTGAATTGTTTGAAAAAACTCCTCAAAGAAATGTGGTCTCATGGAGTGTAATGTATGTGAACCTTAATATGAATGAACTCTAACATAGATGTATTACCAATCATAATTCATAATTTCTATTAAAATGCAATTTTGTTAATCTATAGCATGTTATCGATCATAACTTTAAAAATTCTAAGATAATTATACATTCCATTTTAAAGATTCAAAGTAGAAAGACATGCACATGATGAACAAATTAGATTGAATATCAATTCTTATATATCAAAATGTAGAATTATTGTGTTTGTGCATATACAAATTTGGCATATATGCCTACTCAGAACAAGTTTTACAAATTGTGGCATATATGCCATCTCAAGATCTATCAAACCCTAAGTACATATCAATCTATATCAAATCATAATCATGTTTTGGACCATCAAAACCAAGCCTCTTTGAAGAAGCTAGTTTCTCTGAAGCTTCCTACGTATTAACAATTCAAAGCACAAATTAGATTAATTATGTGAATGGTTGACAAGATAGACTAGTAAATAGAAACTTTTATACTATCATTTATAAATTATGAATTTAACATCAAAATCACTATAAGTGTATTATATTATATCAATAATTCAATTATTTTTTACCTCAAGTCTTGCTCTCTTTTTTACAATACGATTTGCATATGGTTGTGCCTCAGGACAATCGAGAGTCCTCGTATAAAAAAATGGTCTCACACTCATCGCAGTGCTCAGTTGGGTAGAGGATTATAGAAGGTAAAATAAAAATGATATAAATTAACATATAATTGTTGACAAATAATCATATTTACCAAACATATATCTACTCCTATCTAAACATAAATATTTGCAATATAAAATAAACAGATACATACCTATTGTGATGCTACGAAACTAGATGGGCTCATGGTGGATGAAGTGGATGAGATGGTTTCTTATATAAAATGTGACAAGAATGTAAAACAATTTAAATTCACATGCACATATAATAATAATGTCAAGAATAAAAAAATATATACTTGTTGTGCAGCTTCATCCAATGGATCAGGCTCAATCAACATGGTTGTAAAAGAACCAGGTTACTACATAAAAAGACAAGATTACATTAGACTATCAATCTATGTAGTACATGTATTTAAACAATAGATTTTAAAAACTAACATCTAAATAACAATTTAAATTATACCGTATACTAATTCTCTAGGCCAAATGAAATGGTTGATTGTGTATCCTCCTACACTTGGGAAATCTAGTCCTTTGTCAGCAACTGTTAAAGATGCTAGCACATAAACATATATTAATACAAATATCTCTTATAAAATATGAAAGAGTTTAGATAAAACACACTATGAAATTACTTTAAGTCTTATCGGTGCTCCCACATCGTCCCTGGCAACTGATGTCTCTCCTGCAAATGATCCATTATGTGCTCTATCAACTCCTACATCTGACATATCCTGAACCTCATAGTCGGATGTGTCTATGGGAGCCTCAGTGGATTATTAGAGAGGAGCCAAACATAAATTGTTTCATGACATGCAGTAATGGGGCAAACAAATATGTGTCAAAGAGGATGGTGTACCAGTTGAAGCTGATGATGATGTACCAGCCAGAGCTGATGCAGTAGGTGCACCACCATCATGTTGGGATGTATCAAATGCATCACCATCATGATGGGATGCACCATAAAATGGCTACACAACATGATGGTTATGCGTGAACAAATGATCACTCAATGAATGTAAGGAATGGATGATCTTAGTCCATACATCTAATGCAATCTCAGGGTAAGGTAGTGGAGTCGGGGTAGCAATAGGCAGAGTAGGACAAATTGGGGTGATTCGGTGTGCTCTAGGTCTATCCTGTGGCATCCCTTTACCAACACCCTGGAAATCTCGTATGTCAAATTGATTGACATGCCTCCTTAGGACAAACTCAACATATAATTTTTGGAGAGAATATTGAGGAACATCAAAATTTTTGTTGGGTGGTTTATCAAAAACTATCCACCAATGTCTCTAGAAATTATCTAACATGCCTCTATGTGTGCACCATTTAATTGAAAATTTTGGCTTCCATACATTAACGGGTTGTCCTATTTTGTGATCGATGAATAATTGGGATAATTGGGATTTTTCAATATCAAGTTCCCTCACCTCATCACATGATAACCCATTGGCATAAAATTTTCTTTGTTCCTCTCTCCACTATGTAAATCTATTGTGTTGATTTTCCAAAGTTTCAACATTTGAAATGATTGTTTCTAAAGTTTTTTTCATGTCTAATAGCTCAATAAGTGTCTCATAGATTCAACATAAATTTTTCAATTGATCTAAATTTATATGAATAGATTCATTTATTCTTTCCATGTTTTGGTTTGGAAACAATGATTGCGGTGAAGGAGGATTTGGAGGGTTTTCAGCTTGAGCAGGGTTAGGGTTTTCATGTTGAGTGAGGTTAGGATTTTCATGTTGAGCGAGGTCGAGATCAACCATTTTAAGCTTGTTAATTGATAAAAAAAATTCAAAATTAATAATCATTTTAATGCAATAAGAAACCTATCAAATATCCTAGTTTTGACTAAAATTCATACAAAAATAATGAAAAGCTAATATGAATTGAAGAAAACATTAAAATCCAAAAATACCTTTCAAATTTGATTTATTTGAGCAATAAGATTCACCTGCGAATGGATATACGATTTGTGGAATAGAAAACCCGCACACATTGCAAAAAATGAGCTCTTTGATTGTTTGTTTTTTATTTTATAAAATAGGAAAATGATATTCATTCCCTTTATGTATCTTTTTTAATATATGATCGAGTCTGAGACTTGACCATATAGATATTGGCGATAATTTTTGAAATGTAAGGAATTGTGTGTTGTGAAATATGTCCTGCAAGGTTAGTATAACACACCTTAATGGAATGTATTACTTAAAAGGAAATCAAAAGTAACAATAAATGAAATTACAGCCTATCCTTCTAACTCATCCCATATCTCTCTAATCCCAAGGAATCTTGCAAATTATGCTCTCAGATCTTGTTATTATTGTACAATAACCTGCAACGATTGACAACTCAAGAAACGAGATGGTTAAAATGAATCTACATGCCTATGTTTTTGGATTTTTCAATAGCTTGATGCATAGAAGTTGAATGATCCTTAGATGGAAATGGTGTTAAAATCTAAGTGCTAAGATGATAATGAAGATGAAAAGAGAATTCTAAATGGAAAGTGGAAAGAACTAAACTATTAAAATGAAAATTTCATTACAACATTAAAATGAACTAAAAATACAAAATTACACTAAAATACTCTCTAATTCTCTCAAATTGCACTAAAATTCAGCAACGTAAACTTGTCTAAATCTTCATCTATGAAAATGTTGTATCAAGGGCTCTATTTATAGATTTTTCAAGCCTCAAGGTGATGTGGCAACAACGGATGGTCTGGATTGTGATCCTACGACATCAAGGGCAGATCATCAGGAGGTTAGAGGGAATCAGGGAGATGGTTCCCTTCCACAAGACAAATTGCCAAGTGTAGAAAGGAATCACAGAGCAAGAGAAGCCATGTGTCTCAGGTTGTTCAAAATTGGTTGCAAATTTTTTGGAGATATTTCATATTTTTCTATTTATAAAAATCCATTTGTGAGACATATGATGAGGTGGCATGTGAGTTGGAGGTTAGCAGAAAGTTGTAGAAATGTGCTTAAATTGGATTTTTAAAATTCAATTTAATATGAGAGGGTAAATTGGTAAAATGACAAATAAATTCCTTTGTGCATCTTAACCAATTTTGGAAGAATATTTTAAATTCAAATTTAAAAGGAAGAGGGGAAAATTAATTAAATAACAAATTGATTAATTTGTCCTCTTAATTAATTTTAGAAAGAAGGTGAATTTGAATAGAGAAAATAGAATATGAACCATATAAATAAATTTCACAATTTATTTATAATAGTAGAGGAATTTAGAATATTAATCAAATAGCCAATATTTAATTAATGTGATGCTCAGACCATTTTTGTGTGCATACATTTTCCCCCTCTTTGAAGTGATGTGCGCAATCGCATTGCTTCAAAGAATAGATTTTCGATCGTGATGATAAAAAAAATTCAACATGCCCCAGACTCCGATTTTACAATGATGATGAAAGGATGCCCCCTCGAGAGGTAAATCAGGGATTTTTGAGTTTTTTGGTGATTTTTGAAAAAAATTGATGATTTAAATGATTTTTCAATAATGTGATGATCATCGATAGATTTGATAAGGATAGCCTGATTTATCTCCCAAAAATTTGAAGAGATTTGCCACACTGTTGAATAGTTGATAAAAGAGCCCTTTGAAAAATAAAATAAAATGCCACCATTATTACCCCTTAATTAACCTTTAAAAGGGGTAAAAGGTTAAAAGTTAAAGTCATTTGTAACCTTAGAATTTTGAGAACTTAAGAGCTTGTAGAGAAAACATGGACAGAATTCCTCACCACACACACCGATTCAAGCATGTTCACCATCACCAACATCTGGTCACATATGGACCTCTAGTATGTACCTCGTAAACCGCTTTTTTGAATTTTAAATTTTGAATTTCGTGCCTTAAAATGCATTTAAATTTTTGAATTTTTCCCACGTTTTAGTGCATAGAGTAGTTGTTTTAGGGCATAGAGCACCCGCTTAAGTGCATAGGGAGCCTATAGTAGCGCATCCCACTAGGATTAAACCCCCAAATTAGTTTGATGCATCCAACTTCCACTTCAGCACATAGGGTTAAAATTTTAGCACATCTGGTAAATAGCGCATAGGGGTGATCAAGTCGCACATAGGGTCGATTAAGCGACGCATCCAAGAAATAGTGCATTGGGGCCCTATTCTGACACATAGGTTTAGTTTTCCAGTGCATCCAAACTCTGTTATGGCACATCCAAAAGATCTTCTAGTGCATCCAGTAAACTGGCGTACAGAAACCCTATTTTAGCGCATCCAACCAAAAATGATGATTTTGATAAATTCCCCCTATATTTTGATGATTTTTTATCATGTCAGCCAATGATAGGATGATGTTGGTTGATAGGTTGATGATCATCCTTATGATAGATGAGGAACGATGAATTAGGATAGGTTGATTGATCGATTGATTGATTATTGTCCTCATGACAGGCGAGGAATGATGAAAAGATAGATCGATGTTCGTTGATTTAATTGATTTGATTATCGTCCTTATGATAGGTTAGGAATGATGAAAAGATAGGATAGGTTGATTGATTGATTTTGATCTCATGACAAATGAGAATCGAATGATAGGTTAGGTGCTCCTTGAGATTTGATCAGAATCTCATGCGAGCTGATTTGATTAGATGATGTGCTTGATTGATAGGTTGATTGAATGATTTGTTGACTTGATGTTTTGATTTGATTCTAAGAGGGTGACTTGGGGAACCTTCAGGTTCATGAGCACTTTCCAGGGACAAGGGACATGATCCCACAACTGATTCCAGCAGATCGTGCCATCATAGACCAATGTGGTTTGAGCTCACTTATAGATATGTCCCAATACCAGATTAACTGGGGGCTACTGATAGCACTTGCAGAGAGGTGGCATAGCGACCATAACACCTTTCACTTACCGATGGGCGAGATGATAGTGACCTTGGAGGATGTATATTAAATTTTTTGGATATTGGTTATAGGGACCTTATTGATGTATGATGTTGAGGAGCAATGAGGTACATATGCTATCTATGAAATATTTCATGATGACCAGTTTCTTAGTTATGAGGTTTTGTGGTGGGCATTGATTGCCACCGGGCAAGCTTTACCCTGCATGCTAGCTGGATTCTTTGGAGGATTTCTCTGCCCCGACCATAGGTCAAAGGGCTTCTCAGTGGGTTGGGGTAGATTGTTGGAGAGCATGATTGCTCATGGGATAGTGTATGCCTGGGGTACGTGCATGTCGAAACACTTATATCATGATCTGCACCAGGTATTTTACCTTCGAGCAGGGAGTTTATCAATGGGGTGCACTCTTCTTCAGCTCTGGGCCTGGGAGCACATAGCGATTACATGGCCAGTTGGTGATAGGGTGCGGGCAGCAGGATGCCCATATGTTTTTGGATATTTAAGGCCACTTGTCTAGCATAAGCTAGGAAAGTTAGAGTACTAAAGGTGGGTACTTGATGACTTGGATATAGTGATTTGGAGACCATACTTGGATTGTGAGGCATGGCCCTTGGATGGTGCAGAGCTTTCGTTCATGTTTTACAGCTGATATTTGATAGGGAGGACACCATATATTTTGGAGATATTTAATTTTAGGAGAGTCCATAGGTAGTACAGTCGCATCCAGGGGATGTCCCAGGGAGTAGCACATTACGCATGGTGGCGACGGGATATACCAGAGTGGGGGTTGATGATCAATTATGATGTAGCATGCGCTGAGTTTTATGGTTTACAGCCCATTTTCTGGTAGTACCTTCCACAAGTTGTAGATGCTCAGATGATGGTCGACTACACAAAGTACTTGAATACTCATCTGTTTCTGTGGATATCTAGTCCTAATGAGTCAACACCAGCTTTGGATGCAGGGAGGGGAGTAGGATCAGCTGCACAGCCAGGGGGTGGAGATGGAGGAGGAGGTGGAGGTGGAGGAGGAGATGGTGGTGGCGGTGGAGATGATGGGGGAGATGATGATGATGGGGGAGATGATGGAGGTGGTGGTGGAAGAGTGGGTGTGCCAGTATTTGGGGTTATCCCCAAGAGGTGGAGGTCGAGACTAGCTAGGCAACAGCCACAGATTGTATGGATGTCATCATAGAGACAGCATGCTCAGATTGCTAGTCTATAGGGGCAGGTGCAGAGTTTACAGACTTAGATACAAGCACTGTAGGGTCAGCTTGTGCAGGCCCAGGCATAGGTACAGGCACATGTACTAGCTTAGGTTTAGATCCAGGGGTAGATAGTACAATTGTAGGCTCAAATAGCCACACTGACCATAGAGCAAGATGCTTCCAGGAGGTAGGCAGAGCAGGTCGTGGTTGTGGCCAACAGAGTACAGACTGCAACTTAGGGCACATGTACAGTCGATTTGGTCAGGGAGCTTAGAGAGTCTGCCAAGGAGGCATAATATTGTAGAGGTCAATACCATTAGGTTGTGCCACCAGGGCAAACGGTGAGTTACACCAAATCAAGATCAGGGCGGACACATTCGCACACCACCAACAGAGGTGTTACTCAACCACTTCCACTAGGCGGACCTCCACCACCAGGTACAAGACCATTAGGAGTAGGACCATCAGGGACAAGGCCTTCAGGGACAGCACAGAGACCAACCACATTAGGTGGCAGTACCACAGGATCTCCTGAGCAGCCATGAGTTTTCATATTGTGATTTATAGACTCGGCCATTGTGCCCCATTTTTTATGTATCTTATTCTCAGATTTATCATGGTATACTTGACACATTTTCATGAGTTTATATGATATGCAGTGGTAGTTAATGATCTTATGTGTTGTTGTTTTATTATGGATGGATGTATGTGATTTTTGTTCTATATTATTATGCTATGTTTTGATATGATTATGTTATGGATGCATGTATGGATACATTCATGAGATAAATAAAATGGTATGACATGTGATCTTATTATTTTTCATATATATTGATGTATGGATGCAAATGATTTTATTATGAGTTGTAAATGGATGATTATGGATGGTTTATGGATGCAAATGATTTTATTATGAATGGTAAATGGATGATTATGGATGGTTTATGGATGCAAATGATTCTTATGCTATGAGATGAATGTTATGATGTGAATATGTGATGCAATTTTCCATTTTTTTGGTATTTTTTGTCCAAATATATGAAGTATGTGATAATGTTATGAATGCAAATGTGATGAGATGAATAATGATGCTATGAATGGATGAATGAATGAATGACAGAGATGCAAATGTGATGAGATGGATAATAATGTTATGAATTATCTTGATGTGATGGTTTTATGCTTTATTTTTGGAAATTTTCAAATGCAAATGAATGTATGCTATGGAATGAAATGAAAATGCAATTGAATGATATTTTTGTTATGTCAAGTATACTCAAATCTTGTTGAAAGAAATAACATCAACCTTGAGGATGACAAGCTTAGAAAATCTATAGTGCAAATGCAAACTAATATGAAATGCAATCCTATCCATGCAATGTTGTTAATCTTATTTGTTGTGCATATTTTCATCATTGAGCATTTTATTATGTTGAAAGTTAGTACAAACATCGATGGCATAAAATAGACCATGATGACTTGAGTACAACTTCCATACAACTTTCGTTGAGATTTGATAATGCAAGATAACACAAGCATCTAGGTATAATGGGACTGAGATGACCTAAGTATCACTTGTGTAAACAGACAAGAGTTAATCATGTTCCTATGCAAATTCGGAATGTCATCAATGATACTTTGTAGAGCATGTCCCATGACAATTTGCACAATAGTAATAATTAGCTCACAAGCAGTAGATAAAGAAAAATATCATTCTTGATCACAGTGCCTCTAGTTTATGACATCATCGAGGTACTCCTGAGAAATGATAACAACAATCACAATATATTATTTGAACATTTTTGTTAAGGTGATCTAACCATGATTCAGAAGATGATCCTTCAATGATGAGATGATCTAGTTTGATGTTGATTTTTTATTTGGTTTGATTGCTTGAATTGATTTTCGATGCTCAGATTTTGAAATGGTTGTTGCAATTGTTGTTTTGATGTTACGGTTTGCTAATTGCTTGCTTGTTTATTTATACTCAATTGTGATTTTCCCCCAGTGAGATCAGGATTTTTCCCCCAATGAGAACAAACCAAATTTATTATGAATATGTACAATGAGAACCAAGCCGGACTGGGATGACCACATTAGCCAGATATGGACATGAAGCTCGCTGTAAGATATGCATGAATGCGCAGGGATGGCAAAAGCAGATGGTCAACACACACTCAAAAAGATGAAGCAGCTAACTTATCACAAATAGTGCCTGTTTACCAGGTTTTCACCATTTGTTTTTATTGCACTTTTTCATATTTTATGATTTTATTTTTTTGTTACCAAGACGCCTATTTGCCAGGTTTTCATCAGGGCAACCATTTTTTTATTTTTTTCTGCTTTTTAGGATTTTCTCAGGACATTTTCTACTTTTTATGATTTTTTCCAAGACTTTTTCTGCTTTTTATGATTTTTTTTGCTTTTATGATTTTTTGAAGATATTTTCTGCTTTTTAGGATATTTTCTGCTTTTTAGAATTTTCTCAAGATTTTAACATGCACTGGATGCATTAGGTATAAAACTTCTTCAGGTGAAGGTTGTTCATTGATTCTTCAAACAGGTCCCCCTTGGGTGTAGATAGTTGGTATGCTCCTGATCCAAAGACCAAAACCACAACAAAAGGGCCTAGCCAATTAGGTTCAAATTTTCCTTTGTTTTCCATGTCCTACTGATTGTGGGGATTTTCCTTGAGTACCAGATCATGGACTTGGAATTTCCTAGGTTTTACTTTGTGATTGTAGTTTTGGGACATTCTTTGTTGATAGACTTTCAGGCGATTCACTACCAACTGACGACGTTCATCAAACAACTTGAGCTCCTATAATTTAGACACACAGTAATCCTCATCTGTAATGAGACCTTTTAGGGATACCCGGATTGAGGGTATCTCAACTTCAATTGGCAATACTACTTCAGATCCATAGACAAGTGCATAGGGTGTAGCTCCCATAGGTGTTCGGATGCTTGTACGATAAGCCCAAAAAGCAAGGTTCAATTGAACATGCCAGTCACATCTAGCATCATTGACGATTTTCTTTAGGATTTTAAGGATTATTTTGTTTGAGGCCTCCGCTTGGCCATTCCCTTGAGGGTAATAGGGTGTAGAAAACCGATGCTGGATATGAAACTTTTCACAGAGTTCTTGTATGTCCTAATTTTTGAAAGGCCTTCCATTATCAGTGACAATGGATTGAGGGATACCATATCTACAAATGATATAATTCAGGATGAAAGATGAGATATGCTTCTCGCTGATGGTGATTAGAGGCACGGCTTCAACCCACTTTGTGAAGTATTTTGTAGTTCTGATGATGAACTTGTGTCCATTAGATGAAGGTGGGTGAATTTTTCCCACAAGATCCAACCCCCATTGAAAAAACGGCCATGTTGATGCAAAGGGCTGCAATTCTTGTGTTGGTGCATGGATGAGATTACCGTGGATCTAGAATTTTTGACATGTCTTGACAAATTAAAAGGCTTCTCTCTCCATAGTCGGCCAGTAATATCCCAAGCGGAGGAGTTTCTTGGAAAGGGTTAAACCACTTGAATGAGTTCTGCAAATACCCTCATGGACATCCCGTAAAGTTGTTTTAGACTCATCATTTTCTAGACATCACAAAAGAGTTTCATCCAAACCTCAACAGTAAAGGGCATTCGCTATTATGGTATGATGGGTAGATTGGCAGATGAAATTTCATTTTTGATTGCAGGAAAGATCGGGAAGAAGGATATTATCTTTTAGGTAATCATAGATCTTTCCATAGAGGGAGGTATTGGCATCGTCAAGGTGGAAAATAAGTTGAGATTCAGAGTCATCATAGGTGGGGGTGTATAGTTTCTCCACCATGAACTCATAGCGAACACTTTTTTTGGGATTTGCAGCAAAGATGCAATAGTAGCCATAGCATCGGCAGCCTTGTTGTCGCTCCTTGGAATTTGATCAAATTTGATGTCAAAAAAATATTTCTTGAAGTCATCAATCATTCTCTTATAAGGCATTAGCTTGTCGTATTTGGTTTGATAATCATTGTTGACTTGATTGATGACTAGTTGTGAATCCCCATAAATCTGGAGCTCTGTAATTTTCCATTCCACGACTATCTTGATCCCAATAATGAGTGCTTCATTATCTTCTATATTGTTAGTGCAAGGAAACATCAGGCGATATGATTTCGGAATGGTGTTCCCTAGGGGAGTGATGAATAGGATTCCTACTCCTGATCCATGTTGGGTGAAGGAACCATCAAAATATAATACCCATTGTTTTGTTGTTACTATCAAGACATCTGCATCTGGAAATTCAATATGAAGTGGATGATCATCATGAAGTGGTGCCTCAGCTAGTTGATCAGCAATGGCTTTCCCTTTGATAGCTTTTATGTCAACATATTGGATGTCAAATTCACTAAGAACCATTACCCATTTGGCCAGTCTTCCTATCAAATTTTCTTTGTTTAGGAGATACTTTAGTGGATCAATCTTGGCTATGAGCTTAACTGTGTGAGTCATCATATAGTGTCACAATTGTTGGGTAGCAAACACTACGGCTAGGTAGGCTTTCTTAATGGAGGTATAATAGATCTCATATCTATTCGAGGTTCTACTGATATAATATAAATAACTCTTTCTTTCCCCATTGAATCTTCTTGTGCCAACAAGGCTCCCAATGATCGATTAGTAGTGGCGATGTATAATAAAAGAGGCTTCCCTTTTGCTAGAGATGCTAGAATTGGTTGACTCATCAGGTATTGTTTTAGTTGATTAAAGGTTGCTTCACACTTTTCATCCCATCGGAAAGAAAAATTCTTGTGTAGGAGATGAGTGAAAGGATGAGTCTTATTAGCTAGTTGTGAGATAAATCTTCCGATTGATTAGAATCTACCCTAGAGGGACCTTAGTTGACTGATGTTTTTCAGGAGAGGCATATCCATTATAGCTTTTACTTTTTTTGGATACATCTCGATGCCTTTCTCTGACACTATGTACCCAATTAGTTTTGTTGATGTCATGCCAAATACACATTTCTTTGGATTGAGGCGAACATTAAATTTCTCCAAGCGAGTGAATAGTTTGTCTAATATCTCCAAATTTCCTTCTCTGGTGTGGGATTTTCCAATAGGTCGTCCACATAATCTTCCATGAAGGTATGCATCATGTCATGGAAGATGGTTTTCATATCTCTCTGATATGTGGCCACTGCGTTTTTCAACCCAAAAGGCATAACATTCCAACAGAAATTTCCCCAAGGGCAACTAAAAGTTGTATTATCCTGATCTTTAGGAGCTATCTTGATTTGATTATATCCAGAAAATCCATCCATTAGAGATAACATTCCATGTCTCGTTGTCAAGTCCACAATGATGTCTATGTTAGGTAAGGGGAAATCATCTTTTGGGCAAGCCTTGTTGAGATCTCTAAAGTCAGTGCAAATCCTTATACTTTTATCAGGTTTCGAGATAGGTAAAATATTTGATATCCACTCTACATAGTCGATGGGCCTGATGAATCTGACATCCAACAACTTCTTGAGTTCAGCTTTCACCAATAGGGCAATGTGCGGATGCATTTTTCTCAACTTATGTTTGATCGGTTTGATTCTTGAAGGAAGGGACAAGTGGTGCATTATGAGGTTTGGATCTATCCCTGGCATATCCGCATATGACGAGGCAAAGTTGATTTGTCTCTCTTCGAAGAACTTGATGAAGCTGGAATTTTTTATTTTTTTCAATGACTCTTGCAAATGAAGAATTCTTGTTGCTTATGTACTACCAACATTGATAGATTCTGTTGGTTCAATCAAAACTTTTGATCTCTCCTGGAAGTGTTGAGGGAGAGTGTCAAATTTCCCATCCTTTGGCGCCTCGAAGAGGTTTTCACCATCGAATGCGCTCTTTATTTTTACTATTTCTGGATCTGATACTACCATGGAATGGTTTTCACCATCATATCTTTCTTTTGTTTCATTTTTTTACAGGTGGGAAACTTGACACTCTCTTATTGTGAAGTTTTGCTCTGATGTTCAATGGTGGAAGTTGTTTCAGGATTTACAGCACAAAGGAATTTTATGATAGCCTCGTTGTTTGGAAAGTTGGGGATATTGATAGGTTCAATTTGGTCCCAGTGTCATCGGGTGGGTTCAAGTTAGATTTTTTAAGTTTTCTAATTGCAGTGTGATCATTGAACAAGACTAGGGCCAAGTCGAGTTCTATAATGTCACTCTCTGACAAGGGATCCATCTCACTATGAGTCTAGTCATCCTCACTCGAGCCATCAATATTGTGTGACTTGAATTCAAGTGGTCTAATTCATGAACCTTGTCCCTCCTCAAGTGTGGGAGTATACTTATGGATTACATCAACATTCTTTTCATGGCATGATTCTTCTGACAATGAATCCCACTCATATTTATTGCAATCGGACTCAAAGACCTCACTTGCTTGTAGTTGTAAAATATGTTCAACAAACTTTTGTTTTGGATCCTTTTTTGTTTCTTCTTCTTTCTGATGTTCTTTGTATCCTAACCCTATTTTGTCTTTGTGATTGGTTATAACAGGTTGGATAGGCTCTATGATACCCTCTTTTCTTTTCTTGATGGGTCCCTGTCTGTCGTATCCCATCTTCTCGAGGATTGAAAATCATTTTCCATACTAAGTGGTTTGGGCATTTTCCGTTGCTACTTGGGAATCATTTTCATCTTTTTAGAGCCAGTTTAGAACATCTTTGTCATATGATTCCTCTACTTGGGTGCCTTCTTTTATGAACCAACCATCAAAAAGGGTGACTGGTTGAGATGATGTTTGAGATGAGGTTGATGGTTGAACATAGGATTTTGGTGGCATTAACTACAAGAGGCAGAGGGATTGTGTAAGGGAATACTCACTGACACCTTTATCTTTGATTTGGACTTTCTCTTCAAATATTTTGGTCATGGTATTAAGTTGGGCTTTAGAATTGGTAAATGTAGAAGTGCTAGACTCCTCCTTTTTCTCTGACTGTTTGGATGGTGAACTAGATTAACTTCCTTCAGAGGAGAATGTAGATGGAGGATTAGTTTGATTAGAATTTTTGGATACATCTGGAGTAGAATTAGGAGCTTCACGGTTATGTGGGACAAACACATCCTAGATAGCCTTGAGGGCATTGCATTGTTGTGGATTATCTGAATCGTCCTGAATTGTGATTTCTTGACCATTACAGGGAAACTTCAAGCATTGATGGTACGTCGAGGGTACAGCCTGCATTTCATGGATCCATGGACAACCCAAGAGTATATTGTATGTGAGATCCTTATCCAGAACTTGACAGACCACATTTTTCAGGATTGGCCCCACCTGAATGGGCAATATAATTAGACCTTTTGACGCTCTCTTCATCATCAAATGCTTTGATTGTGATCTTATTTCTTGGATCTATTGCATTTTCAGAGAACCCTAGTTCTCATACAAGTTTCAAAGTATAGATATTAAGTCCAGCTCCATCGTCTATAAGGACGCACTTGACACAAATTTTAAGGATTAAAACTTTGATATGAAGGGCCACATTATGAGGATGGGTATGTGATACATCATCATTTTCTGAGAAGGATAAGCAGTGGGGTGAGACAAGGTGTCCCACCACTGCTTGGAAAGCACGGATTTCCAAATCATTCGGCATTGTCATGTCGACTAGGGATTTTTCTAAAATCTCTTTGTGAGCAAGAGAAAATTTTAGGAGCTCCAATATTGATATTTGTGTGGGGATTTTCTGGAGCTGATCGACAATGTTTTATTGATTAGATTTAGTGGTAGGTTGTTTGGCAGCACTGCCCTTTAAGACATATTTAGTTTGAGCCCTTGCGGTCATGTTTACGGGTACACTGTCTTGTCTTTCATTGATTTTGATGACATTAACTTGATTATCTATTACAACCACTTCTTGTGGGATATCGAGGACTTGATTAGAAAAGATGTTGGTGTTATTGGTTGGATGACTAGTTGCAATAGAATCGGGTGTGTTATTGATCTCATTTGTGTGATTTTCAATGGAGAGTTATGAAGAATGGTGGTATCATGAACATAGTTCACATTTTTTCCTTTTCCATTGCTATTAGAAGATTCCCCTTTGTCATAATTCGGTAGAGGGTTTTTTAATACACCATGATCAGTATTGGTTTGAGGTTCTTTGATTCTTATGACTTTATTGTCAATTAAATCTTGTACCTTATGTTTTAGTTGCATGCAACTATTGGTGAGGTGACCTTTACATCAATGAAACTCACAATAATGAACATCATTCCACCATGACGATTTTACCTTAGGTTCAAAGCCTCGAGTATAAGGTAAAGTGGTGAGATTTTCTATAATAAGTTCCCTCAAGGCAGATTCATGTGATTGACCCAGGGGAGTAAATTTCCTTCGATTGTTTGATGTTTGATAAGGTAGATTTTTGGATGATGATGTTTAATTATTTTGATTATTCCCCTAGTTGGCATTTTGATTATTGGTTTGATTGGCAGTTTCAGTGGTCTTTTGATCAATATTTGAAGAACTTCCTGACAAATTGAAAACCAGTTTGGCATTATGCATTTCAGCGGAGTGATCATTGTCATTGTTTTTGTACTTTTGCTAAAATTTGGTTTTATCATTGTTGGAGGAATTAGATGAGTTGTTCTCGTTATAGATTTTTAGAATTCCTCATTTGACTAAGGCCTCCTCGATCTTGATTCTATTTTTGATCATTTTTTTGAAGGTGGGAGGGCATTGTAAGTCAAGTCTATAACTCATGTCAGGATTCAGGTTATCAATGAACACTTCTATCTTTTCCTTTTCTGGTATGGGTCAGAGATATCTTGTGAATAACCTTCTCCATCTCTGCAAGAATATGAGGAATGATTCTCCTTTCTTTTTTTTTACATTACAAAGGAATTTCATCGTGATCTGATGTTGAATGTTATATGAATATTGGGTAATGAATTTGTTTACTAGTTCTTCGAAAGACCTGATCCCCGAAGGCAATTGTGAGAACCACTACATGCATTTCCCTCCTAAACTATGTGGGAATATTCTCATTAGATATGTATCCTCATGGGAAAACTTAAGACTCATCATTTGAAATTCTCTTACATGATCTATCGAATCAGTTTTCCCATTGTAATTGTCATATTTGGGAAATTCACAATGTTTAGGGAATGGTATCATGTTAATACTTTGATCGAATGGATAGGGACATATATCCTGTATGGAATATCTCTTAGCAGTCTCAGTTTGCATCTGTTGCATTTGTTGTTCAAGGGTTTGGATTTTTTGCTTCAAATTGTCCATGGGATCATTGGCTTTCACTTCATTGCTTGATTCAGTTTGGGTTTCAGTTTCAGCTTTCTTTGGATTTATTTTCAATTTGTTAACATCAAAATCATCAAGTAACTTGACTCCTTTGTTTGCCAACATCAAGAGGTATTTTTCTCCATACTTTTCAAAGACTCTTTCCAGGAATTTGTGGAAATCCAAATCTTGTTGGGCTTGTTGGACATCTTCTTCATTTATCTCTGTTGTTTCGGTCGAATTGAGATTATGAAAGGGGTTTACTTCTGGTTGAGCCATGGTATCTTGGATTTCAATTTCTTTGTGTTGAAGTTTCAGCTTTTGAGATCTTGTTTGGATGAGCATACAAGTGATGAATTTTTTTCTAAATGTTTGACCAAAGTTTGAGAGTGCCAAAAGGGGTTGATTAAAAACTTGGTTAAGCAAGCTTTATTTCAGGATAAAGGATGATGAATCTGGAGGAAGGATGATAAATCCTAATGGTGAAATGCAGCTGCTAAATCATAAATTTGATATGATAAGGAAGGCACTTTGACATGTTTGATCAAAATTTATACAAAGGATGTTCACTTGAAAATGCAAGTTTTGACAAGATTAGGGTCTATTGTTGAAATTGGTTTGGACAATTTGAATATTGAATGGTTGGTTGAGGAATGTGAGAATGAAAAATTGGCTGACTATGATTATGCCTTTGGGATAGAGCTCTTCGTTGATAATAATCTTGTGAGGCTAAAGGCTCTAAAGAAAAATTGTCAGTATATCCTCTACCAAAGTCATGATACTGATGAATAAAGGTTTGATAGTCAAGCAAGACCTTCCTACTTTGGTACAAGAAACATCTCTTTCTCAAAAATTTCTTAAAGCTAAGATGTTTCTTGGGTTTCTTGATCCTCTTGGTGATGGATTTCTTGAAAATTTTGGTTGATTTCCAATCCCTCAACATAAACTTTAGGATGATGAAAAGATGTGGTTTAAGGGAGAAAATTTGAAGTGGAGGTTGACTGACAAAAAAGTGGTCAAATTCGAGTTTTTGTTTGAAAATTTGCCAGATGCATTGAAATAGGGTATGAATGCACTGAAACTCGGATGCGCTACAAAATGGCTCAGACGCGCTGCAGAAAGTTCTGGATGCATTGAAATAGAAAATTAATGCACTAGAGAATGGTATGAATGCGCTGATACAGACACTAGATGCACCAAACTGGAAAGTGTTTTCTGGTTTTCGATAGTTTGACAGGTTTTCCTTAATTTTTTACAGTGAAATCTGAACTATTTGAGTTGGATTTCCTATTGAATTAATGGTTGAATGTGTTGGTGTAATGTTTGTTTAAAATCTGGTTCAAAAACACATTGGTAAACACATCAGACAAGCACATTCCCTAGGTTGTGTAAGACTATATTCTTTTGGATCCCACGTAGATTTTACTCCAACCGCATATTTTTAGCGAATGAATCTAGAAGCTTGGTTGCATGGGCTCCCCCTTATAGTGCACTCACTTCTCAGGCCAACCAAGCTTCCAGCTCTCATGAATCTCCCTTGGCAAGTTGATCATTTCTACTAAAAATTGTGGAGATGCGGGTGCCTTCACAACGACCGTTGTTGCACCAAAGAATAGATAAAGTAAATTGGGAAAACTACAACAATAGGGTTTTAGTAAGGAATTTTTGTTTGTGGGGCACCATCCATGCGGAAAGAGACCATTTATGCCCTTCTTGTTGGAATGGTGATCATGATACTCAAACTTTCCTTGAGCACCCGCATTTACATCCTGGTTGGTAGTCACATGGCTTAGAGTGTGTTACCGGTTGGGTCGTTCCCTCCTTTCAAAGTAGGGAGGCAGGCCCTCTAAGGTTAAAAATGCAAATAAAGTGAATAGATCTACTTTTCTGTTCACCCAGTTAAGGGGAGAGCATACTCACCTACCATTCCAAACATAGCAAGCATGGTGTAAATTTAAACCTCCTAGTTATTCTAGATTCCTATCTTAACCAAAGGAAAAGTAATAATTAAATCTAACCCTACAGCCAACCGTTAGTAGTTTCAATGTTTATCTTTGACAGCGTTCTTTTAAAATGTTTCTACAAAGTCTCTCACTACATATCAAGGTCCTGCAACACAGAAAAATTTTAATCAGTTTCAGGAATCTGTAAAAATAATAATAATAATCGAATGTGCCATTACAAAGACCGAATGCGCTAAAAGATAGACCGAACGGGCTAAAACACTAAATGTGTCAAAAGAACAACCGGATGCGCTAGAATATGAACCAAATGCGCTAAAACTAGAAATGGAAGCATTAAATTTTAAACCCCCTGATGCATCAAAACATAATCTGAACGCACTACAAAAAAGACCAGATGCGCTATAATAGGAACCAGATGCGTCGAAAGAACAACCAAATGCACTAAAACAGGCAACCGAATGTGTTGAAATAGGAGCTAGACGCGCTACAGAAAAATTTGTATGCGTCATTTCAGATATTTTGACAGAACCTGCAAAATGAAACTCAACAGAAAATTGATTAAATCATGGGGCTAGGCCCCACAGTGGGCACCAATTTATGTGTGTCATGAAATATGTCCTACAAGGTTAGTATAACACACCTTAATGGAATGTATTACTTAAAAGGAAATCAAAAGTAACAATAAATGAAACTACAACCTATCCTTCTAACTCATCCCATGGCTCTCTAATCCTGAGGAATCCTATAAAATTATGCTCTTAGATCTTATTATTATTTCACAATAACTTGCAAAGATTGACAACTCAAGAAACGAGATGCTTAAAATGAATATGCATGCCTCTATTTTTGGATTTTTCAATAGCTTGATGCATAGAAGTTGAATGATCCTAAGATGGAAATGGTGTTAAAATCTAAGTGCTAAGATGATGATGAAGATGAAAAGCGAATGCTAAATGGAAAGTGGAAAGAACTAAACTATTAAAATGAAAATGCCATTACAACGTTAAAATGAACTAAAAATGCAAAACTACACTAAAATGCTCTCTAATTCTCTCAAATTGCACTAAAATTTAGCAGCGTAAACTTGTGTAAATATTCATCTATGAAAATGTTGTAGAAAGGGCTCTATTTAAAGATTTTCAAGCCTCAAGGTGATGTGGCAACAACGGAAGGTCCAGATTGTGATCCTACAACATCAAGGGTAGAGCATTAGGAGGTTAGAGGGAACTAGGGAGATGGTTCCCTTCCACAAGACAAATTGCCAAGTGTAGAAAGGAATCACATAGCAAGAGAAGCCATGTGTCTTAGGTTGTTCAAAATTGGTTGCAAATTTGTTGGAGATATTTCATATTTTGCAATTTATAAAAATCCATTTGTGAGACATATGATGAGGTGGCATGTGAGTTGGAGGAGGTTAGAAGAAAGTTGTAGAAATGTGCTTAAATTGGATTTTTAAAATCCAATTTAATATGAGAGGGTAAATCGGTAAACTGACAAATAAATTCCTTTGTGCATCTTAACCAAATTTGGAAGAATATTCTTAATTTTAATTTAAAAATTCAAATTTAAAAGGAAGAGGGGAAAATTAATTAAATAACAAATTGATTAATTCGTCCTCTTAATTAATTTTAGAAAGAAGATGAATTTGAATAGAGGAAATAGAATATGAACCATATAAATAAATTTCACAATTTATTTATAATAGTAGAGGAATTTAGAATATTAATCAAATAGCCAGTATTTAATTAATGTGATGCTTAGACCATTTTAGTGTGCATACAGGAATCATTTATCATTTTATATTATAATATAAAATTATATTATATATACTATATTATATTATTATATAATTTTATTTTTTTTGTTCGATGAATCACTGCTGAGGGGCAGCACCCTATGCTTTTGAATGGAGCTATGAACTAGTGAGGCCACATATGAGCAACCTCATCCCCTGATATCTCCATTTCTCCTCTTCTCCTCCCTCTCTCCTCCTTAGCACCTTCGGCCTTCGTACCCCTCCATCTACCACTCCTCCATCATTACTCATCTTGCCATCTATCAGGTGCCTTGAGAACCCATCGATTCTACCACCCAACCTACTGCCAGCTTGACCCTTTGTCTATTGCCTTACCATCGACCCTTCTAAAACCATTTGTAGCCTCCCCACAATCTCTCTTTGCCTCAACTCCTTCATTGACCCCACAACAATGCTTTCCACCTACACCAATGAGCATTCCCACAAACCACTGTGGGATTCAAACCTTGGGTAGCCCAACCGCTACCCTTGCAACTTAACTTTTGCATTGCGGGGTCAACCCCCCAAGATAATATAATATTATATTATTATATAATACTATGTTATTATATAATATTATGTTATTATATAATATTATGTTATTATATAATATTATACTATAATATTATATTATATTATAGTATTATATTATAATAGTATAGTATAGTATATTATTATATAATATTATATTATTATATAATAATATAGTATAGTATATTATTATATAATATTATATTATTATATAATAATATAGTATAGTATATTATTATATAATATTTTATTATAATATTATATTATATTATAATATATTTAATATTATATTATAATATATTTAATATTATATTATAATATATTTAATATTATATTATAATATATTTAATATTATCATATAATTAATATTATATAATAATATAATTAATATGGTAAAAAATGTTATTATAAATATATTAAAAAATTATTATAATATATTAAATTAAATAAGTGGTCGGCCCAAACTCGACCAAATATAAAAATCTGACCTAAACAAAACCGATATCCATTTAGAAATGGATATCAATTTAGAAACAAATATTTGTTTCAAAATAGATATCCATTTCAAAATGGACATCCATTTCTAATGGTTATTCATTTCGGTCTGGTATTTACTTTGACACTATGTACTTTCTACCCCAAGCCTAGATAAAGTCAAAGCAAATTTTCATGTTTTTGAGCAAGTTAAAAATTCCTTTTTTTTACATTGCCACTTTTTGGACCCCCATGATCTTTCATAGACCCATATATTATAACCAGTTAGAATGGACTACAAAATGGAGGACCCATTATCTAGAAAGAAAGGCTCATTTCCAAGTGCTCACTACCCAAAGGACTCACTATCCATAATAGAAAAAGAAAATAGGAGATTGGCTCATTGCTAGATTTTGAACTGCTAATAATGCATCTGTAACATGCTAAGGACACAGTTCTAATTAGGCTCATAGAATTGACTTTACACACTTCATACTTCACCACTATCACCTTTTGCACTTATCATTGCTTCACATCATCAAACACTCATACTTAAAACACTAAATTGACCTTCTATATATATGTAAATATTTTGCAAATAATCACACCTTTAATTAGGTTAACCTAATTAGATGAAACGTATGACACCATAACCTATCGGCCTAAAACTCCATCGTACATACTTTGTAGAAGGAACCAAAACATGTTATTCACCAAAATAGGCTGGCATGACCTATTATCACTCCCATGAATCCTCTCCATTAATAAATTAACTCTACATGACCCCAAAACCCTTAGGTCGGCACCATGTAGTGAAATTGGTGAAGCAACAATTGAATGAACCAAATGTTCATCCACAACTTAACACACAGACCATCAAATCTCCTAAAACTTGGAATGTTATATCATAGAAAAATGTGGGTAGTGGTTCTCTCTTGGACTTCTAGGGTTTTAGACCTAAAAGGAAAGAGTTCCACATTTTTCTTCTAAGGCACGGTTCACTCAAGAACAACCCTTGAGATTTCAATGCAAAGGAGAATGAAATATGACAAAGGGAATGTTCTAGGAGGATTGAATGATAAGAAATGAGGGGTTCACCACCAAGTGTAAACTTGGAAAAGAAAATGTTTGAAAACATAATGTAGTATGCAAGATGACCTAGAAATGCAAGAAAATTACAACAAAAAGCTATAAAACTGGAAATGTGCACCTGGTAAGTTGAAGAAGGTAGAATGGAGACATGGAATCCTAAAAAATCCATTGTTAAAGTCAGTTGAGACTCATACGCCAATCTGGGTGAATTAGTCCAGTTTCGGGTAAATTGTGTCGAAATAAGTTTTGGACAAATGGGTACTCAGGTCTGCAAAAATCCCTAATAGATAGGTAAAGTGGGACTCATTCCCCAATAGTGGTGAATCAGTCCACTTCTGGATTTCTGAAAATTCAAAGTTGGATCCTCTAGCTCTCAATCTAGTTTTTTGTTCCTGATTCAAATTTGAGTCTGAAACTACAAGATTCAGCCTGTAGGCCTTCTCCAAGCTCCTCCAAGGCTTGTTCACAACTTGGAATTTCTTTCACAGCTTGATGATAACATTTCCAATCTTTCTCCTTGACGAATTTGCAACCTAGACCTTGGAAATCACTTACAAAGAGAGGGAAAAATGGTTTGTGGGGTTAGAGAATGGGGGTTTTCCTTGGTCAAACCCCTTGTTGGTAATTAAATGTTGAAATAAAAGCAAATGTAAAGGGGGAATGATGATATAACAAAAGGTAATGTTGCAACTCACCAAACCCTAGTAATAAAGTGTTGCAATTATGCTTGAAATGGCTACAATGGATGTGGTTCTTGACTCTTGCTTGAAGGAGATAGATCTTGAATGTAAATCTTGCTTAGGTCATGAACTCTACATCACAATTGTGAGCACAATTACAAACATGAAGAATGTGATCTTTTACAT
This sequence comes from Sequoiadendron giganteum, assembly GCA_007115665.2. Lineage (NCBI taxonomy): Eukaryota > Viridiplantae > Streptophyta > Pinopsida > Cupressales > Cupressaceae > Sequoiadendron > Sequoiadendron giganteum. Next base: position 421,248,852 of record CM021102.1, on the reverse strand, counting down.
GATGATTAATGCTTGAAGAATGCTCTTGAATACTTGATAATCTACCCTTGAAAGCCTTGAATGCTCTTGCTCAAATGCTATTGTGAACTCAATTTTATATAAGGATGAGTACTTGAATGCTTGGGGGGGAATGAGAGAAAGAACCTTGTATTTATACTCAATTATGCAAGAATTCTTGAAATTACAACACTACAAACCGACATTGGATCTTGAAGAATAAAATCTCACCAAAGATTTAAATTAAATTTGATTTTTGAGTTAAAGGGAACTCATTCGCCACCTTGGGAAAATGGGTCCCAGCTAAGGGGACTCATTGACCCAAAATGGTGAATGAGTTCCACCTTAGGAATTTGAGGTGGGTTTTCAAGATTTTGATGTTTTAAATGCCTTTTGTCGGGATTATCCTCAAAAATACACATAAATAAGGCTTGTGGATGCAAAAAGATGCCAATTAAAGCATAAGAAATCCCAAATATTAATGACAAGACTAGGGGAATCTTAAAGTGTGTTACAACACACCAAATAAGGCAAGGTTAAGAGAAATTGTGATTAAAAGAATCCTAATTATGCTTAGAAATCCTAGAAAAGTGTGAAAGTGTGTTACAACACCTTTACAATGCATCATTAAAATCATTAGTTCATAAGGGCCCAAGACCTAATGTGAATGTTTTATCCACATTACAACACTAAATCAAGGCCACACTAAGCCAAAATCTGCAAGGAGGAGCTAAAAAAGCATGAAAAAGCATAAGGGTCCTTTTTTCAATGTTACATTTATCCCCCACTTTAGTGAGAGGATGAACCTGCTTCAAACTCACATTGAAGTAGACAAACATGCATCAAGATGGGTTCCAATTTACCAATGCTAGGCAAGATGAGACAACAATAATCAAGAGGGATGATCAAGCCCCCAGGATCGAGATCCCATGGAAAACCAACATAAACGCAAAGGAACACGCATGAAAATGATATAAATAATAGTGACAAGACCAATCATACACTGCCAAAGATGAAAAAAAAAAAAGAGAAAGTTGAAACAAGCTTCGACCATTTTTCCATCGTGATGTGGACCAGATCTAGGCTATTTGTTTGAAATAAAATGCATACTCACTCTGAAGTGATGGAACTCATGGATGTTCATCAGGTGAGAAGTCCAAGTGAGAAACATACACTCATGGCTGGTATGTACTCACACACACACGCAAGTGGCTATGGGGAAATTCATGCCTCAGATTGGGCTTCCCACTCAACCATACCAAAGTTATACCTCCTGATAACTTTAATAAGATGCCACATAAAATTACTTGATTTTTGAGCTTCATGAGACAAGCAAAACTTTGTATGCTTGGAGCTCATGAACAAACAGGATGGCTCCACGGGCATGCAAGTTGTGTTATGCAAGAGGGCCATAAAAACAAATGCAACATAGGAAATGTTCAAAGGAGTCTTGCTTAGTTCATGTGAGGTCTTTAACTTAGGGAACATTGTGTCTACTGTCTCCAAGAGAGGACTAATCAAAGAATAGAAAATTTGCAACTTGGGGGATGCAATGTGTCACATCAAGCCACTAAGAGGAATGTAATATTCTAAGAGATATCACTCTCATGAAGTAACTCACACCCAATGTTGTCCACAAAGTGACAAAAGCATTGTATGAAGTAAGAAGGCTACACTAAAACCATGAAAAGGAAAATACAAAAGAAAATAATGCCAATTTATGCCCCCACTTTAAAGAAATTGCTAAATACCATACTCTGAGCAATTACTTTAAAGTAGCAAATGAAAAATGCAAACAAGAAGAAAGACACGAGAGCCAAATTGGAAAGCCCTATTCCAAGTCATATGTTTTTGAGTAAGGCTACATCATACGAGAGAAAAATAAAAGAGATGGGTTGCTCCCAAAATGAAAACACCAAACACATAAGGGATATATGAATTTGGAATCAGTATGTTCTTTGCTGCAATGTTTTGTAAGGAGCTTGAAACTGTCATCATCCCCCAAATACACATAGAACTGGAAGAATGACACAAAGAGAGCGAAAACAAAGGAAAACATTTTGGGTCAACATGGAAGAGACATAGGGTGTCTTGATGCCTTGCGTCATCCCCAAAAGGAAAATGCAAGAAAATGATAAAGATGAAATGAAAAGGAAAAAGAAAAAGAAATCATTTTGGGTCAACATGAAGGAGACATGAATGTCTCTTGCCTTGCGTCATCCCCAAAAGTAAAACAAAAGAAAAAGATAAAGATGAAAGTGAAAGTGATGCATGAAAAAGAGTAGAATAAAGGTGCATATAGAGGAATGTTACAAAGAGAGAGAAAACAGAACACCATGAGGGATCACATCATGCACATGCAATCACACAAAAGAAAATGAAAAAGAAATAATGCAAAAGACTAGTAAGGAAAATGTGAGTCAACTTATGAGCAAGTCATATACCTCCCAATCATGTTTTCTATATACCAAAGGTGAGCAACTAGTCAGAGGGACAAGAGAAAGTGTCAAACTAGGAGAAGCACTAGGTTCAATACTCTTTATAGAATATTTATCATTTAAACTCATGGAAGAGGAAAATAATGTGTTCAATTTATTACGCACCTCTTCATCATCATCTAAGTTGATCACAACAGGAGGTTGAAGGATAATATCCATAGAAGAGTTCAAATCTTGTTATGGAGGATGCATGGAAATTTCTTGCTACGACCAGGGAGGAAGATCATCATGAATTGCTTCAATCAAGTTTGGATCTTTATTTTCTTTGTTTAATTCATCATGTAACTTGTGGGCAAGGGAACGACGTCTATGTCTATGCTCCCTAGCACCTATGTTTCATTTATTTTTGTTTTCAATTTGCATAGGAGCAGGTTGATCAACCATTGGTTTCTTTTATTCCCTAAGGGGAGGAATGGAAGGAACCACGAGAGGCTATTCAACCACTTTCTCTTTGACTTTGTAAACTTTTTTAATTCTTGGAGGTGTGGCGGGGTTGGTTTCATTGTTTCTTGATGGCTTGTAAGAGGTAGGTAAGGTTTTAGGTTTGGGTTGGTCTTGATTTTTTTGATCTTGTTTAGGTTCAAGCATGGTTTTGTCAAGGATGGTAGGCTCGGAGGTGGATGGGGACATGTTTTGAAGAGATAGTTCAGTTATCTTCTTTGCCTTGAATTATTGATAGGACAAGAAAAATAAGTCTTCTCTTGGCTTGATAGGTTCCATGGGCTTAGGCCAAAAGGCATCTAGGGAAAAGTTCCCTTTAGATGACAAGGGGTTAAAGCCACTATGGTGAAAAGTGAATATCTCATTGGCAAAGAGGAATTTTAATCATCTGTGCACAACCAAAGGGAAAAATTTCATGGAGTGAAGCCATGGGTGGCCTAGCTTCACAAAAATTGGTCTGACGGTGGGATGATGGAGAATGTAACATCTAATGTTTTTGGTCCTATTTGTAATTTTAGGGTGATCGATCCAATCGTAGGGCACACAAAACCATTGTGTGTCTTGATCCATGCTTTTGGTTTGTCATAGTCATCTTGATAGAGCTCATGCAAGAGTAGGAATTCTTCAGTGATCACATTCTCTCCATAGGTGGGATCTATTAATATCCCATTAGTGGGCTTATCATAGATACGGTTGGCTATATAAAGAGGACCATTGGGAAAATGTTAAGTATATCCTTAGGGGAGAAAGCAATATCAAGAGGACTCTTAGTTTGGCCCTTATGAGGGATGATGTCTATCACCCCTATCATTTCATCTATAGGATTAATATTGATAGCATTACTTGGAACAGAACCAATGTATTCATCATCTGTATCAACATTCATCACATTATTCTTAGGTGTGTTTCTAGCTTTGACAAATGAAATATTATGTTTTGGCATGGGATTTGTGAAAATTTGCAAGTTTTGGTTCAGAGGGGCAACGGACTTATTGCCTTGATCACTCGTACCCGCAACGGATAGACGGCCAGAATTAATGAGGTCTTGTACAAGATGTTTAAGATGCTCAAAATTTTCCATGTCATGTCCATTTTGTCGATGATAGTGGCAATATGAATTTGATTTAAAGCTTGGAGGTAAAGGCTTATTAGGGTCAAGTGTCCTAGCGGGAGGTAGGGTAATCATTTGTTGATTTAGAATTTGGGACATGGTATTAAGAAGGGTGTCGAGTAGGGGAGTGAATTGTCTCTGTGGATTTTCATAGCTAAAGGGAACTATAGCTTTGAAAACAACAACTTGGTTATAGACATAGGAACTAGGGATGGTAGCTGGAATACCTAGGGAAGGAATCACATTACTAACTTGTTGCATTGTTGTGACTTGAGGAGGGGTGTATGTAGGAATTGAGGCTATTGTTGCGGGAGGAGGAATTTGAGTTCCCCCTTTGCTTGGTGTGACATAAAAAAGTATCCTTGGATATTATTATGCTCATTTGGGCCTTTCTTATGGATTTTGGCTTGATTTTGCCTAGATTTGATGTTGTAATGTGGCCAACACATTCACATTAGGCCTTGAACTCTTGTAAATCAATAAAAACCTTATGATGTCTTGTAAAGGTGTTGTGAAGTGTTGTAACACACTTTCACACTTTTCTAGGACCTTTCTAATGTATTTCACTTAAATAACCTCTTTTTATTATTTACCAACCCTTATTTCAAAGTGTTGTAAGGATTTGTAACAAACTCTCACACTTTTCTAGGCTTGTCATCAATAATTTGACCCTTTCTTATGTTTAAATGGACCCTTAAAGCACTTAGAGGTCTTATTTGAAAGTTCTCTTGAGAATAATCCCATTAAACATCATTAAATATACTTTAATTTCTGACACCCAGTAAAGTTACCTTGGTGGGACCAATTCGCCACTTGGGATGACTTAGTCCCATCTGGCTTAAAAATCAAAATCATTTTATAATTCTAGCGGGATATTATTCTATAGACCTTGAGGTCGGCCTGTGATGAGGTATTTTTGGGAATTAAGGCACAATCATGTATAAATAAAGGGTTTTCCTTTCATTTTCAACCCTAATTAATCTATATATCCCCCCAACAATTCATTCTTCAAGCATCCAAGCATTCAAGCAACTATCAATCACTTCAGGCATTATCAAGCATTCATCCATTAGACTTGCATATCTTCAAATTTCTACTTCAAGGGTTTGGTGAGTTGTAGCATTGCATGTTGTTCATTCATCATTCTCTTTCCATTTCATTTTGTTTTCAAGGGTTTGATTACCAAATTGGGTTTTGAATAAGGAAAACCCCTATTCTCTAACCCTTAACCTTTTTTCCCTCTTTGCATGTTTTTTTTGCAGGTCTTGTATGCATAATTGTCAAAGAGCAAGGTGTTAAAAGGTGTCAAGATCTCATCAAAGTCAACAAAACCCTAAAAGAAGCTTGGAGATAACTCATGGGTCAAAGTTTGCAGATTTGGATCTGGATTATTGTCAGGAGCTGAAGTACAGACCGAAAGCTATAGATTACATCTTTGAGCTTCTTGAAAGCTTAAGGTGGACTAAGTCACCATCATTGGTGAATTAGTCCTACTACTAGGCCTAAAAGGTGTTTTTTTTAGTTCAAGATACCCAGCTTCCAAAAACCTGTTCTAGCAAAATCTCCCTAAAATAGGACTAAGTCGCCCAACTTGGTGTAAGTGTCCCAATTGGCTTCAACAACAAATTCTGCAAGATTCCAAAGCTCCTCTCCATCAAATTCCAATTTCCAAGTGCACCTCTCCAGCCCCTTTCATTTCTATTATTTTTTGCATTCTTAGGTCATTTTGCATATCACATTATGTTTTCAAGCATCTTGCATTTCATTAGTTTTGCATTAGTAATTCATCTATGTTTTCATTTTATTGCATTTAGGACAATTTATTTAGATATATTATAATCATATTTGCATTAGTCTTGAATGAACCTCCAAGTTTTTGGTGGAACATCTCTCTCCTTTTAGGTGAAAAACCCTAGAAGTGCAAGAGAGCATTTCATTCCCCTAACAAATTTCTTGTTCACTTGGATCATTGTTTGCAGGAAAAGGACAACTAGTGATTGAGGGAAGATTCTTGCCAAAGATTTGCACTATATTCCTCACAAGGTCGAGGCCATCTTCACTTTCAAGCATACAGTGAATGTTTTCAATTGTAGGAATCGCAATGGTTGAAATGTTTTCAAGGTTAATTTGATGTTGTAAGTTCACTGGGTCCTCATGAATGTGGATTAGGTTTTCTTGTGGAATGTTGTCATTCTTTGGCTCAACTTGCATGCTACTCAAAGTCAAAGAGTCACTAAGGGTTTTATCCATGCCTAGTGTACTAGTATCAATACTAGGAGTGGAAGATCTAGATAACCCAAGATCCACAAATATTGTTCTATCATGAAATGACATGAGTCTCGAACTTCTTCTCACTATGGTATTAGCAATAGGACACCAAACACTCATACACAAGCTACTAAATGTGGGGTGAGTGCAAATTCAATGTAAACTAATAAAAATGAAATGCTTATAACTGAAATTCTAGAAAGTAAAATTGAAATGCAGAAGCAACAAAGAGAAACTCGGAAAATGAACTATAAATGACAGAAAATGCATTGCAAAATATGCAAAGGGAATGGTTCGCCCAAGGTGGCAAATGGGACTAGGAATTGATTTTTTTGAAAATTTTCAGAATTTTTGAATTGAATTTTATGATTTTTAGGTTTTCTAATGCAAATGCAAAATTTTACTAATTTTCAATGAAATTAAGTGCAATAATGCAAGCTAAATGATATTTTCACTAATGCAAAAATTGAAACCCTAGAATGAAAATTAACAAATGCAAAACCTAATGCAAGCTAAATCTAGGATATAAATGCACTCCAAATTAGAATTATGATGCTCTAAATGTAGGTTCACCAAAATGAACCATAGAAAAACATGGGTAGTGGTTCTCTCTAGGACTTCTAGGGTTTTAGACCTAAATGAAAGAGGTTCACCTTTTTCTTCTAAGGCACAGTTCACTCAAGAAAAACCCTTGATATTTCAATGCAAAGGAAAATTAAATCTGACAAAAGGAATGTTCTAGGCGGGTTGAATGCTAAGAAATGAGGGGTTCACCACCAAGTGTAAACTTGGAAAAGAAAATGTTTGAAAACATAATGTAGTAGGCAAGATGGCCTAGAAATGCAAGAAAACTACAAAAGAAAGTTGTAAAACTAGAAATGTGCACCTACGAAGCTGAAGAAAGAATAATGGATACCTGGAATCCTAAAAAATCCATTGTTAAAGTAAGCTAGGACTCATACGCCAAGCTGGGAGAATCAGTCTAGTTTTGGGTAAAGTATGTCAAAATAGGTTTTGGACAAATGGGTACTCGGATCTACAAAAATCCTTGGTAGATAGGTACAGTGGGACTCATTCGCCAATAGTGGTGAATCAATCCACTTCTATATTTTTTGGAAATTCAAAGTTGGATCTTGTAGCACTCAGTCTGCTTTTCTATTCCTAATTCAAATTTGGGTCTGAAACTACAAGATTTAGCCTATAGGTATTCTCCAAGCTCCTCCAAGTCTTGCTCACAACTTTGGCAACTTGGAATTTCTTTGACAACTTGATGACAACTTTTCCAATCTTTCTCCTTGATGAATCTGCAACCTAGACCTACAAATCACATACAAAGAGAGGGGAAAATGGTTGTGAGGTTAGAGAATGGGGGTTTTCCTTGGTCAAACTGCTTGTTGGTAATTAAACCGTGAAATGAAAGAAAATGTAAAGGGGGAATGATGATTGAACAAAAAGTAATGTTGTAACTCACCAAACCCTAGCAATAAAATGTTGCAATTATGCTTGAAATGGCTACAATAGATGTGGTTCTTGACTCTTGCTTGAAGGAGATAGATCCTGAATGAAAATCTTGCTTGGATCATGAACTCTACATCACAATTGTGAGTACAATAAGAAAAATGAAGAATGTGATCTTTGACATGATGATTGATGCTTGAAGAATTCTCTTGAATACTTGATAATTTTCCCTTGAAAGCCTTGAATTATCTTGCTCAAATTCTCTTGTGAAATCAATTTTCTATAAGGATGAGTACTCGAATACTTGGGAGGGGGGAATGAGAAAGAACCTTGTATTTATACTCAATTATGTAAGAATTCTTGGAATTACAACAATACAAGCTAACACTAGATCTTGGAGAATAAAATCCTACCAAAGATTTAAATTAAATTTGACTTTTGAGTTAAAGGGGACTCATTCACTAACTTTGGAGAATGGGTCCCACCTAAGGGGGATCATTCACCCAGAATGGTGAATGAGTCCCACCTTAGGAATTTGAGGTGGTTTTTTGAGATTTTGATGTTTTAAATGTCTTTTGTCAGGATTATCCTCAAAAATACACATAAATAAGGCTTGTGGATGCAAAAAGGGGCCAATTAAAGCATAAGAAAGCCCAAATATTAATGTAAAGCCTAGGAGAATGTGAAATTGTGTTACAACACACCAAATAAGGTAAGGTTAAGAGAAATTGTGATTGAAAGTATGCTAATTATGCTTAGAAATCCTAGAAAAGTGTGAAAATGTGTTACAACACTCTACAACACCTTTACAATGCATCATCAAAATACATTAGTTCACAAGGGCCCATGACCTAATGTGAATGTGTTATCCACATTACAACTCTAAATCAAGGCCACACTAAGCCAAAATCCACAAGGAGGAGCTAAACAAGCACGAAAAAGTCTAAGGAACCTTTTTTCGACATTACAAATGCATACATTTCTGACATCCTCAAACACTTCCTCAAAACCACACAACAAAATAATTATATGTGATGGAATGCAAAGCATTCCAAAATGTACTCTACAACTATAACTCTGTCATTATGAATCTTGATACTTTATCATCGATATCGTTAGCTATAGAAGACATATGACCCTAGAACTTTGGATATAGACTACTTCATCACGTACCATTATTGCATTTGAATTGCATGACAAGATGATGCACTATAGAGCAATGTGGATCATAAAACTATTTCTTTGTGTATAGGAGTGAATTTGTACCCCCCTTGAAAGTTCCCCTTTTACACCCTTCACCTTAGAAAAATCAAACCCAACAATGCAATTCCACATCATTCATTTATACTCCATCCAATTGGTACTTATTTTTAGTGTTAGTGGGGGAATTTTTGTTAGGGATGCGCACATGGCACATAGACATCTGCATGGTGTGCTCTTGTCCTGACAGGATTCCTTCCTCTAGAATCTATAGAGGCATTATGATCTCTAGTTGTGATGAAACGTAAAACCCCTATGCCCTTCATCTGACCTTTAAATGGCTCTTTCCTTCCTAAACCATCTTCAAATGCCTATATCTCATTCTCATTTATTCTTCTACACATTCTCAACAATTTCTCATGCTTCTACACAACTCTTGAGATACTTGTTACACTATTTTCTTTGTCACTCCAACATCCTAACATTATTCACATCTACCACAAAATTTGCAACTTGTTGTCTTGCGAGAATCCCTTCGGTGTTGTTGTAGCCACATCAAATTTGTGATGGTTGTATAATTGCATTCCTCTCTCATTGGCCTTGAGTGCCTTTGGTCAAGGGTGGTATTGTTTTGCTTACTTTGGCATTGTTGTTGGATTTGAGTAGCATAGTGCTTCTTGTAGTATTCAGTTTTCTTTTCCTTTCCAGCATACTTTCTTTATCGCATCTCTATTTCTCTATCTATCTAGCTATCCGTGGAGGTGGAAACACCAAAATGGGAGTTTGACTACGACAATCCCCGAAACAACTCAACATTTTTCTCCTCTTTGTTGTGTGTAGGTGATCAATCGTGTGGAGATTGCAGGAGAACTAGACCTTTCGTGAGTTGAATCCTTACCTTTCTTGTCATTGTCATTTCTTATAGCATATTTCTTAGTATTTCAATTATTTTACTAGTTCTTACTTTTATCATCACTTAAAACTTCAGTAGCTCAGTTGTTAGTAGGTTTCTAGCACTTTATTGTCCTTTTCCACTGTTTATCCATACGGATGCTAGCGCACCTGTGAGACACCAGTGTGTTGCGATATCATCCTTGTTCTACATTGTTTTCCTTTGGAAGAGAGTTGTTTGAATTATAGTCTGAGTCCCAAAAACTTGCTCGCTTAGTACAGATCTAACTCTCTGGTTAGTAGAGTGGTAGAATCACTGAGAGTGCTCTTCATTCTCTATCCTCCAATTCCTTAAACACCTACGTGGTTGAGGTAGATTATGGAAACCTTCAAATGTTGGCTCTCTATGACCTAGAGTCATTGAGTGGTCGGTCCCCCTCCTCTACATTTTGGTGAACCCAACATGAACCATTTTGGTTCCATTTGGTAGTGTTGAAAGACCCTTCCCTTGTATTCGAGGAGTGTTATGGGTGTGAGTGTTGCAAGGCTCCTAGCCTTGCAACCTAACCTACAACCCCTAGTGGCATAGTTGGGAAGCTTCCTAAGAATTTTGGAACAAAAACTTGAGTGGGTCACCATCTAATTGTGAAACCCTTGGGGGATCCTACAAAAAATTTGACTAGTGTACATAGAGATGGATTCCTTTTTACATCTACCCATCCCATCTATGCAACCTGTGAATGGATCTCCTGCTATAACATTTACCTCATAGGATTTTTTGTTGAGCTCCAATTTAGAGAATCATCCCCTTTGTACATCCCTACATACATGAAAGGGAATATCGTAACAGGTGTTCTCGTTGACCCTACATGCCAAGTGAATGTCATTACAAAGGAGATCATGTTGATTGAATTCTTACATAAGGATGGATATGATGAGTCTAAAATCATTATACATACACACGATGGGATTTCCATTCCTCCCATCGGTTGTATCACCTTGTTAGTCCTATTTGGGCCTAGAATGATGAATGCACTCTTTGACATCATCTCGGGGTCTAAACTGTTCAAAGTGAAACTGGGCATTCCCTGGCTGGTTTCCATGAATGTAGTTCCCTCAGTAATTCATAACTACTTGAATTTTTCCCATGAGGGTTAATTGCATGTAGTCCATGACACCAATTATAAATCGATGATTATGCGTGGAGGCTACTCACTAGATCACTTCTAGCCAGCCCCTGTTGGTCTGCGTCCTCCTAGGATAAACTTGTTCTATCAAAATTATGTGAATTATAAGAGTGGGGGCATAACGCCAAATGTGAAATACCCTCCTTCTCCTTATGCCATTTCGTATAGGGCTTGCCTAAAGGCAAAATGTGAGGTTGCTTTGGCCACTCAAAAAAGGGAGGAGGATACATCCACCTAGGGTTCTTCCTCTTCCTCTTTTGTTGTCCTTCCTACTGCTTCCTCTTTCCCTACTACGGTTCCATCGACTTCCACTCCTATGTGTTTTCTATGGATTCCATTGGTTCCCACTTGGCGAAATCCCAAGCGTCTGACAATTGAACTTCCTATCTTACCCACGATGCCTCAGCCTATTTTATATGGTAAGGGGAACAACCCCTATGGAGCATCCTCTATGTCTTGAGCTCTATGGAATCCTACCACTCCTACCTATAAGGTAGTGAATGGGAAGAGGCCCGTTGTAGAGGCACTAGAGCCTGCTCCCCCTGCTATTGTTGCACCATCCTCTATGTCTCTCCCTCCTGTTCTTAGATCCTTTTCAAGTTTTTATTTAAATTATGTGTTTGGTTTTGTCTTGTTAGAGCTCTACCTTGTTTCGGTATCTCTTTATGTGTATAGAATTTTAAGGGTTAGGGTGATGAATAATAGTATGGATGTTTGCATTGTGCATAGTAGTTTGTGTAATTTTTTTAAGGAACCCTTGTGACTAATGGTGGTGTGTGTGTAAGGAAAAGCTATGTGACCCTTAGAGCTCGAGGGTGGATTGAATATTAATCCAATGGTTGGGAGGAGAGCTTTATGACCATATTGTTTTACTTTTGTTGACTTATCCTTTTAGGGTTACTTTGGGAGTTCATAAAATTAAATTTTCAAGAAAAATGGATAAGAACCTTGTGAAATGGAGAATTTTTCAAGTTTCTATGAGTATAGTTATGTGGAGTGTAATTGTGGGCATGAGCCTCATAATGGATTATGCTATATTTAGTTTGTTGAAAAATTCTTGTTTCTATGACATGTGTTTGGGGTTTTCCAAAGGGGAACTATGAAGTAATACCTTGTTAGTTTGAGTTGATTTTAGGAAGGATTAAAGGAAGGGGTTTTGATATATACTATTGTTTCATATAGGAAAAAAATAAGAAAACTAACCCTCTTGAATAAAGTAAGATATATTATGCAAGTGCAAAAAGAAAAGGGGAGATTTGTTTGTTAGATAATAAGATATTCCTATATGGGAAAACATTAGTGAATAAAGTTTTATTGAACATTCTTATTTGTTATTTGAGAAAAAAATAAAGGAAGGAAATGTTTTTCTTTACTATAGATCTATTGTGCACATAGGTATGAAATAAAGAAGCTTAATTTTCTATATGAGTTAAGTGTTGGTTAGTGTTTCTTATTTCCTAAGATAAATGGATTTGAGTTTGAAAATATACTCAACTAACATGTTGATGCTTAGGAAAAATATTGAAGTAGTTACTTGTAAAAATAAAAAATTAAATAATTAACAATATTGAAGGGAAAATAAAATTCGAATACTCTCTTATTGTATACAATCATGAAAGAAAATAAATATAGGGGGAAAATGGTTATCTTGTGAAAATTTCCTTACCTAGGTTGTAAATATAATTGAGTTCATAAATAAATAAATTACTATATATATGTATGATTTTAGCACATACCTACAATTAGTTTTTTTCTAAAATTTAAAAGGAATCATAATCACATTATAATTAATACACTTAGATATATAAATATAATAATAATAATAATAATAATAAATAAATGTAAATATAAATATAATAGTATATTTAAAATGTATATAGCGAAATATATAAATATTACAACAATAATTTACACTTACTTTGGATGGACTAACCAAATTTACTTTCTTATATAACTTTTATTTTGTGTTTTTTAATTTGTAAGATATTTGGATTTTGAGTTAAAGATTTTGTTTAATCAAACATATTGATGCTTAAGTAAACTTTTTGAAATAGTTTTTGATATATTAAGCAACATTTATAGGGTGATGTACCCTTTACACAATGAGCCACAAGGGCCAAAAAGGATCAAACCAGAGAATCAAAACATTAACAACTAAAAAGACAAAACACAGAAACAACAGACAAACAATAGACAACCAAAGACCTAGCAAAAATGACACAACAGCAGCAGACTAACTAGCACCCTCCCAATTTTAAAATAGTTACTTGTGTGAAATTAAAAATTTTGAAAAAAAAAATTATTTATCTCCCCTAATCAACCCAAATAACTAAATATCTTGCAAATATGTATATAATTATAATATTTTATTTATAGATAAACAAGATATTAATAAGAATATATATGTTTTCATAATTTAATTGTCAAACAAGTGTCACATAGTGGCTAGTGCTTGCCTTTATAGTATTTTAATTGTTTTATAGATTTGATAAAAAATAAATGTAAAATTTATTAATGTGAACAAAAATAAATGTAAGTTTTGTTAATTATAGTGTTTTTAATATTGTTAATTAGTTATTTGCATGACCTAACCCTAACCCTAACTCACACCCTAACTCTAATTCTACCCCTAACCCTAATCCTAACCCTAACTCTAACCCTAACAATAAATTCTAAAACATTATCCTAATCCTAGACCTATCTCTAACCCCAACTATGATTGTAACACTATCCATAACTATAAACCTAATTTTAATCATTGTTGGGAAAATGTGTCTCAACCTTGCAATTATATAAAGGTTATTGTTGATAGGATATATATATATTCTAGTTACACAAATAGGGGTAATATACAATGGCAGCAAGGGGGGAGAGTGGGATGCATGTGAATAATTTTTTGTTAACTTTTTTAGGAAACTCCTAAAAAGGACGACATACATTAGATAAATGATACATTGTAAATCTAGACCATTAATTTATTGGTTTTAGATCTAATGGTGGATATTTTGTTGGTATATTTTTCCCTAGAATGTAATCCTATTTTATGAGGGCATTGTAATATGACTGCAATAGAGAGAGATGTTGATGTATTCTGAGAGTCTAATAGCAATCATGTTGTCTCTTGATCTCTGACTGGTGATACTCCTGTGAGAAGCTTGCTCTACAAGTATATTCTAATCTTTGCGATTTATTGAATAATATATTGGGTGGACTTTGGAGTGTGGGGTTTTCTTTTGAAAGAGTTTTCCCCACATAAATCACTGTGTCATGGTATGCATGATATTTATGTTTATTTATGTTTAAGTTTTTGTAACTATTAAACATTTGTAAGAGTTTTACATTATTCTCCTCTCAAGATTAGTGTAGGAAGTTGTTCTAGTACCTTAGCTTCCTTACAAGTGGTATCAAAGCTTGATCACCTTTGATTTTAGTTGTGGGTTGTTGGTTTTTTGAACTAATCTAGATTTGAGTGGGAGCTTGTGCAGAAGAGATTTTGTGATCTTGTTACAGGAATTTTTAGATGGAAAGTTCATCGAGAATAATAGAGGAGAAATTTTCAAGAATAATTTTGAAATGTGGAAGCTGAAAATTGAGAATTTGTTGATAGATTGAGATCTATGGGATGTTGTTGATGAGAATGTTTCAAGGCCTATAGGTCCTACTTAGGCTACTCAATATGATGTTATGGACCATAAATCCAAGGATCTAATCAGATTGCACTTGGAAAACTCTATTTTAATTAATGTCCATGAGGAGACATCTGCACAAAAACTGTGGAAGAAGCTTGGTGAGATGTATCAAGCCAAATCTTTAGCAAGCAAGATTTTCTTGAGGAAGAAATTGTATTCTTTGAGAATGGAAGAGGGTAGACGAATCACAGACCCCTTGGAAGCATTCAATATGCTGGTGGCTCAATTGGCATCCGTTGGTGTCAAAATGGGTGAGGAGGAGAAACGTCAGATCTTGCTTTGTTGTTTGCCTGATTCGTGGGATTCTCTTCTTATGACTATTGGGAGTACTTCTGTTATTTTCAAGATTGAAGATGTGGTGGATTCTTTTCTTTATGAAGAGATGAGGAGAAAGGTATCCATCACTGCCAAGGAGGCCCTAAATGTTCATGCAATATCTAAGGAAAAAGGCAAGAAAAATGAGAACCATGACAAATCCAAGTTTAGGGGGAGATCTAAATCTCCTAGAAAGTCCAAAGTTATTTTTTGGAATTGCGATAATCTTAGACATCTTCGTAAGGAATGCAAAGAAGAAAAAGAAGAAATTTGATTTTGATTCTGAGTCCAAGAAGGAAGATGGTGACGCATTCATTGCATCTTTGGAAATTCGCGCAGGTAATGATGCATGGTTAATTGACTTAGGTGCATCTTTCCATATGACCTTTAATAAAGATTGGCTTTCTGAATATGAAGAATTTGATGGAGGTAAGGTGTACTTGGGTGATGATTCTTATTCAGATATTGTTGTTTGTGGTAAAGTTAAAATCATATTTCTTGATGGTAGACTAAAAAGGATTAATGGTGTGTTGTATATCCCTAGATTAGCATAAAATTTGTTATTTGTGAGCAAACTAATTGTAGACACTCAAATTTATCCTCACATCACATTATTCATCTATTGATTAAAATGATCAATTCATTCAATACTTTCTTCTATTCATGCATTTCATCAAATCATTAAATCATCTCATTGTCGTTTGCATCTGTCACATTATCATTTTTGCACTATCATTCATTATCATAATAATTCACTGACATTTGATAATAAAACTATATTACCATTTAAATCACATCATTTGCATAAATCATTCACTTCATATTGCATTTCAATAAATCATTAAATCATTAAAATATTGTCACCACATGATTATTCGTAATGCATAATAAATAATAATCGTTCATAAAGCATTTCATAATCATTCATAAATTAAATAATTTCATTTCGACAAATTATCATTCTTACATAAATCATTCTCGTAAAACATTAAAATAATTCATGATAAAACATTAATAAACCATTTTCATTCACATTAAAAATATATGCATTTAATCATTTTATTCAATCCTTCACCATTCATTTAATCTATCTTCTTTATCATTTCCACTCATATGCATTTCATTCCACTACACCATGTGGGATTTTAAAAATTTATTATTGCAATATCCGTTTATCCCACATTTCTCATTCTCAACCTCTCTATCATCAGAGATGCCTATTTAAACATGACTCTATTCTCATTTTGACCCCTACACGAATCTTGCATATACACAGATCTTCACAGCTTTACTTAATCCATTCACTAACAGCCTCTTGATGCACCTATGTTTGCAAAAATATGAGAGCAAAAGTGCATAACAAGACCTTGGTGATAGGGAAGCAATGGAGATTAATTTTACTTAAAAGCATTTTGTTTAGTTTCTTAGCTTAGAATAGTTTAAGATTCTGGTTTGTTTGTTTTTAAATCTGAAACTGCTCTATTGTTGAGGTCCAGAAATGATGGTTCTCCTCCATAGAACCATTTATTTTGAGAGCTTACAAATGGTGAACTTGACGTGAACGAGCAATAGTTTCTTCATTTTATTGTTGTCTCATTTTTTTGCTGTTGTTGGGTTGTTTGAAACCATATCAGCAGTATCAAATTTATTGGAGAAGCATGAGAAACAAATGAAATCACATTTTTTTATTTTTTCTGCCATGTTTTTCTCATTATTAAGTAGTTTGAAATGCTTAGAACATCTCTAAAATTGCCCTCTGGTCATGAAGAATGTATCAGGCATTGTTTTGGAGGTAAAATATTTCATTTACAGTAAGCAAAAGCTCTAAAAAAATAGCTTTAAATAAAAAAACGTGATCACTGCTCTTCAAATTTTTCCAGTTAAATTTTTTTCATTCCAATCAGCATTTGTTTGGCTGCACTGTTGATGGTTACTTACATTGCTACTGTTGTTGTCATGAGAGGATAGAAGAGATTGTTGTCTCTTTTCATGACTGCAGATTATTGAAGGCCTTTGTTGAGAATTGTGAATGGATTGTTTTGGCACGGTTTCTTTTTCAATTTCAAACACATCTATTCCATTGTCTTGTACTAATTTTTGAATATTTGTAAGGGAAGAAAATGATTTGTTTTCCTCAAATTTGGATCTAATTTTCATGGTCCACTCTAAATTGAAATAGTTTATCTGCCTAATTTTTTTATGCTTTTGGCAGTATTTTATGAATTCTGGTAGAATGTGCTTTAATCTTCTGATATGTTGTAGGCCAAGATGCATGAATGCTTCTCATTTCAGTTGTCATCATAAATACTCCAGTTTGTTATTTTGTGTTTTTAAATTCTGAAACTACTACAACATGACGCATGGCAAAGCATAATAACTCATGATTTTAAACTTAGTTTCAGTTTTATTTTAATCTTAGTTTTAATTTTATTTTTAACTTAGTTTTAGTTTTATTTTAATCTTAGATTTATTTTTAATTTTAGTTTTAGTTTTATCTTTAACTTAGATTTAATCTTGTAATTTAAAGTTTCGATTGATTCTAATTAGTTTTTTATTTTAAATTGGTTTTTATTTGTAGATTAGTCTTTGATTTTAGATTAATTTCTAATTCTAGATCAATTATCTTTTAAATTAGAAATAGTTTTATGAGAATTAGATTTTTGACTTTAAAATTAGATTTAGTTTTCACATAGATTTTAGTTTTTTACTTTTAGTTTTTAATTTATTTTTCTTAAATTAGATTTAGCTTTCTAACTAGATTTAACATTTTTTTTTAAGATTTAATTTGTAATTTAAAACATAGGATTAATTTAATTTAGTTTAGTTTAGATTCTAATTTAGATTTAATTTAGCTTTTTAGATTTTAAATTAGATTTAATTTCGATTTTAATTAACTTTGATGTAGATTTAATTTAGATTTTAATTTAGAATTAACTTTAATTTTAATTTAGATTTTAACCTTCACTTTAGCTTTTAATTTTTAATTTAACTTTTCTCTTAATTTGTCTTTTAGTTTAAATTAGATTTAGCTTTTAATTTTAATTTAGATCTAATCTCTAATGTAGATTTAGTCTTTTAATCTAGATCTTGATTTTTTTTAATTTAGATTTAACTTAGAATTTAAATTCGATCATTTAAAGTTTATTTTGTTTTAAATTGGATTCTAGGGTAAATGTTAATTTTTCTTTATTTTTAGTTTTGTTTGATTGGGGGACTAATTTTATTAATTTGGGTTCTCTTGCAGGTTCGTTTGGCAAAGAATTGAAAATCAAAACATACGCTTGTTGAAGAAAGGAGGTATGAAACTACTAATGAGATTGTGATGCAGGACATTCATCGAAGACATGATTTTGAAACCAATTGTCTTTTAGATTAGAAAACACTTCAATTGGTGCATTAAAAATGAACAATTGTCTTTTCTCACATAGGCTTAACTAGGGGTTCAATGAACACTGTTTGCTATGCTTGAAGGTGGTAGGTGATTATGCTCTCACCTTGTGCAAACTAGGTGATTAGAAAGCTAGAACCATCTATTTTATGTGTCACCCCAATTCAATAATTGAAGTATCCTCTCCCCTTGCGCACTTGTGCGATCCTAGGTGCAAGAGAAATGATTATTGACTCTAGAACTTGGGTCTGCCTTGGTGGGAAAAAGTACTCACCCCAAGGCGACTCAGACCGGCAACACAGCTTTTTGGCCAAGCTACCCCCGACCGATATATAAATGTGAATCCTAAGGGAAAGCCTAGGATTACGAGTGTGGATGTGTTATACGAACCAGGTAGTACTCCTCAAAACCCTTTTGATTGTAACCTATTCAGGCTGGAGTGCCTCCTAAACAGAGCTTAATCTTGTGCCCCATGTATGGCCACTCAAACGGGGGTCCCGAACTAAAAACCTTTGTGTAGTTGCCAAAATCCTTCTATTTGCTAGCGCAGCACCGGTCAGTGTGAAGGCATCCACATCTTCACAGTTTTTAATAGAGGTGATCAATCTGCCATGGGAGTTTCATGGGGGTTGGAAGCTTGGTTGGCCTGAGAAGTGAGTGCATTGTAAGGGGGAGCCCATACGGCCAAGCTTTTGGATTCACACGCTAAGAATATGTGGTTGGGGAAACCCACGTGGAATCTAGCAGATATTGTCCTTTCCATCCTTAGGATTTGTGCTTGTATTGTTAAAATCAAACACTTTGTCTGTTATGTCTTGCGTGTGTGTTCAAAAATAGATCTCAAACAAACATCACACCTAGTAACTTGCAACATCTCAAACTTTGCAAACCTCAAAGAGTCCAACAACACAAACATACAATGTGAACCTATCACTTAGATTTCTTAGGGTCATCATCCTTTAGTTTTGATCTTTCAATCCTTCCATTTCACCTAGTCCTTGCATTCCACCTAGCCCTTGCATATTCATGGTCCTTATGTATTCATATCCCTTTCATCCTAGTCCTTGCATATTCCTAGTCTTGCATACATAGGTGACATTACATAGTCCTTGCATATATATAACACTTCACCTAGTTCTTGCATGTTCAACCCCTTTGCATATCAAGACCATCTCACCTAACCTTTGCACGTTTCAATAATTTATTCCTTTGCATATTCATCATCAATCAAACTAAACCTTAGCTGGCACTTAGGCTACTCTTCCTAGGTCTTGAAATCAAACCATTGGCTATCTATCACCCACATCACTTAAGGTTCATCATCCTTGAGTTAGGGAACATACCATTATCCTTGAGTAGGGAAATCCTTTTGGAATCCATCATCTCCTACATACCCTCTCTTGATCATTGGTCCTTGTGTCTATCCATCATAACACAAGTAAACCCTTTGCATCATAACCAACTTTGGACCTAGAGATGCCTTTGAGCTCTTGCATTCTTAGCTTTTCATACCATACCTTACCACTTCCATATCTCATCTTAGAATCATATCCTTTTCATTGCATCTTAGTCTTAGGTCTCATACATTACCTTGGATTGAACATCAAAACAATCACCTATGACCCCTAGAACAAGAGCAAAAATGTTTCAAGAAGAAAGGAACCCTTGGGGAAGAGACTTTGATGAGGAAGATAACATTAGTGTTGCAACTAGAGAAACAAATGAAACTAATGATGAAGAAATAACCAAATCCGATATAGAAGAAGTACTTAAGGATCATAGATTCAATAAACTTCTTATGGAGGTAGTCAAACATAACCCACAACAATACTTCAAAGCCCTTGTTGATGAAGGAATCAAAATGCCTCTTGATTTTGACATGTCACGACTCACGATGAATGACCAGCCTGAATCTAGTGAATCTAAA
Organism: Sequoiadendron giganteum; assembly: GCA_007115665.2. Lineage (NCBI taxonomy): Eukaryota > Viridiplantae > Streptophyta > Pinopsida > Cupressales > Cupressaceae > Sequoiadendron > Sequoiadendron giganteum. Next base: position 421,228,482 of record CM021102.1, on the reverse strand, counting down.
CATCCCAAAACAAACAATGATGGTAGAATCAAAGATCATAGACCCTTTTATCTACAACCAGGTTACAAGCGATCTTCAAAGACCTCAAAACCCACACCTACAAATGATCCTATTTTAAATGAGCTTAGAACATTGAGACAAGAATTGGACACTCTTAAGAACCATAAAGCATCATCTCATAAGTTCTCCATCAAAGACATATGTATATGTCCTTATCCCTTTGATCCAAGCATATCAATGCCACCTTTTCCTAACCATTGGGACATACCAAAACTTGACAAATATAATGGAAAAGGGGATCCTAAACATCACTTAAGACAATTTTGTGCTACTACCATGGAATTTGCAGTTGATGAAACATACATTATGAGATTATTCCCCCGCAGTCTAGGAGGAGAAGCTATGGAATGGTTTTCACAATTACCCCCGACCATCAAATCCTTTCAAGAATTGGCTGATAAATTTGTCTCCAATTATAGTTTCAATTGTGACTTTAAAGTGACCATGACAAACCTTTTCAACATCAAACAAAAACCAGGCAAATCTTTTGTGTCATTTTTACAAAGATGGAGACATTTAACAAAATAATTACCTTATGCCATTCCTGATCAAGAATTGGTTGACCTCTTTTGTTGAAATTTGAACAAAGAAATTGGAAGGGAACTTCGCCTCAAATGCTTGGATTCCTTTGACGGTGCCATAGAAATGGGATTTTGAATCGAACAAACTCTCATTGATGATGCAACTATAAAACTTAATAATGATAGAGATCAAAAATCAAATTCAAACAACAAGACACCTTTTTGGGTAAAGAACAAGAATGTATTCAATGACGGAGTTGTTGATGCAAAAACAAATAAAACATCATTGCCTGTTTATAATCTCAAAGGTTCATCTTCAGATAAAGGAAAAGAAAAACAAAGAAGTTTCCCTAAATGAAATTTTACACCATTGGGACAATCACTTGAATCCGCATTAAAAGAACTTCTTGAAATCAATATTATAACGCTACCTAAAATAAAGGAATATATTCCACAAGTCAAACCCCCATGGTGGAATGAGAATCACTTTTGTGACTATCATAGACATAAAGGACATAAGACTAATAGTTGCAATAAACTTCGACATCTAATACAAGACCTTATTGATGATGGTAAGATAGTGGTTGACGGACACACTCCTTCGGGTAACTTTGATCGCAAGGTGTTTAAGAACCCTTTCCCTAAGCATGACAAGGATAAAGGAAAGACACTTGAATCCGGTGATGGTGTGAACTATACTTCTACTAAGTATGACTATACCATACATAACATCAGTGAGGTTGATAATCATGTAAACACTTTCATTATAAAAGGAAAAGAACCTGATTGCAAGGTTACTACCCACAAAGGCACAGTCACCCTTAAAGGTCCTAATTCAAAACCCGCTATACCAGCTTCACAGTATAACTTCATAGAGAATTTAGGAAAAACACCCACACAAATTTCCATACTTGAGCTGCTACACCTATCTCCTGAGCATAAAGCTATTCTAGATAAAGCACTTGCTACTGCTATAGTGCCTACAAACCTACATGTAGACCAATTCCAAGCTATGGTGGGACATATCACCTCGCCTTACACTATTACTTTTACTGAAAATGATGATTCATCCCCTCAACAACCACATAATGCAGCTTTACACATTGACGTCCTTATCAATAATTCCGAGATCAAGCGAGTTCTAATAGATAGAGGAGTAGGTCTTAATATTTGTACCCAAGAATTGATCACAAAATTGGGGTTTTCTGAAAATGCAATTGATCCAAGGAATAAGATTACCATAAAGGTGTATGACGAAGAGGAACGCTCATCTAAAGGATCAGTTACTCTACCAATCAGAGTCGGCCCTGTGGTAAAAGGTGTGGTTTTCCAAGTCCTTGATCTCCCACTGACCTATAATATCCTCCTTGGAATACCTTGGATTCATGCAATGCAAGCAATGCCTTCTACATACCATCAGTGCATTAAATTCCTACACAATGGCATTGAAATCACAATACAAGGAGATCCCAACCCTTTCATGTACTGTTGTAATCTAAATCCTAAAACTGAAATCACAATCCCAAGCAATCGTGAGTCATTTCCTTCCCAAGCATATGTTGATCCTGAGTCCTTAAAAGCATCCTCCTCAAAATCCAAGGAAGTTGAGACCAAAATACAAGTAAAAGAACAAGGAGTAAGAGAATATACTTTGAATCATGCCCTTTACATTGGAAAGTTACCTTTATCTCCCCATACCTATGGCAAACCACAAACTACTAGGACCACATCCGATGTAGAGTCTACAGTGGCTTGTAAATTAACCAATCTCAAAAAATGGGGAGTCCTCTCTAATGAAGTAGAAGAAATTGATCTCCTGAAATGGCTATACAAAGATGAGGATACAAAAAAGGAACAAACTGAAATAAAGATACATATTGGACAATATGGTAAAGGTTTTGATCTTATGAAACAAATGGGATATGATGCTAAAATTCCTCTTAGCTTACAAAAATAAGGTATCTTGGAACCAATACAACCTACTCATATGCAAAAAGTCCCTGGTTTAGGATATGATGCACAGAAAGATAAGACCTTGAGTACCACGTGTACTTCAAGTAAGGAAGTAGATTTCTCTAGTGCTACACAGAAAAATGAGGAAAGTACCATCGATGACTTCATTGACATTTATGACTATGATATTATCCCTACCCCTAAACTTGATCATAACATTTGTACCCTTGAATCCATTCAAAATCTTGATTCAAATCATGACCCTTTACCCTTGGTTCACTTTGAACTCATTGATTTAGAATAGAAGAGACCGCCACAACTAGATGTATTTCAAAATGATGAGGCAATCATAAACTTTTTGTGAGCACGAGAAGATGCACCTTTGGAGGATCATAAGACGTTTTTCACCATAGAACTCAACAGTGCGTCTTACTTCGGGGAGGGTGCCAAGCCATTCAATCATAAAATTATTGAAAATAAAAATAGGTCTTCTAGTGAAAACCACCCTGTGGCACTATTAGACCTGAAAAAAGTAAAAATAAAGGACGTATCCAAGGGCGAAAACCTCTCTGAGGCGCCTGAGGATGGAAGGCTTGACACACTTCCCTTAGCAGTATATCATGAAAATTCATCTATGCTAGTGGAGAAGACAATACCAGCTAACTTGGGTACAATAGGAAAAACCGAAGACAATTCATCTAGCAGAATCATTAACACCTGAAGAGAGAATAGAGCATATACAGTTTTACAAGGAAAGACAAGCCAACTTTGTGTGGTCCTATGCAGATATGCCAGGACTTGATCTAGATCTAGTCATGCACCACTTGTCTTTGCCACCAGGGGCAAGACTTGTTAAACAAAAGTTGAGAAAAATGCATCTGCATATTGCTCTATTGTTAAAAGATGAATTACAAAAGTTGCTAGATGTGGGATTTATAAGACCTGTTGACTATGCTAATTAGATTTCAAATTTAGTACCAATTTCAAAACCTGATGGGGGCATCCGAATTTGCACTAATTTTAGAGATTTAAACAAAGCTTGTCCTAAGGATGACTTCCCCCTTCCAAACATTGACATGATAGTGGATTTGATAGCAGGACATGAAATGTTATCCCTCATGGATGGTTTCTCAGGCTATAATCAGATTAAAATAGCTCCTGAAGATCAAATTAAGACAACATTCACTTGTCCTTGGGGAACCTTCTGTTGGAATGTCATGCCCTTTGGGTTGAAGAACGCCGGAGTTACCTACCAACATGCAATGACAACTATCTTTCATGACATGATGCATACATATCTAGAGGACTATGTAGATGATTTGTTGGGAAAATCTTACACAAGAGTTGGACATCTAGAGATCATGGATAAAATTTTCACAAGATTAGAAAAATACAAAGTCCAATTGAATCCCAAAAAATGTGCCTTTGGGGTAACCTCTGGGAAACTCCTTGGATACATTGTCACATCTAAGGGAATTGAAGTTGATCCTGCAAAAATAAAGGCTATACTTGAAATGCCTCCACCTAAGAATATCAGACAGTTGAGATCATTACAAGGAAAACTTCAGTCTATTCGCCGCTTTATATCACAACTCGCAGATAAATGTCAACCCTTTCAACATCTACTACACAAGAATGTTCCATTTAGATGGGATGACAAGTGTGAACAAGCTTTTTAGAAAATCAAAGAGTATCTGATGACACCGCCAGTACTGGTACCTCCCACAGATGACAAGCCTTTAATTTTGTATATATCCACAACCACCACAGCCTTGGGGGCACTTTTGGCACAACATGATTCTGAAGGAAATGAATGTGCTATCTATTACATTAGTCGCACTCTAGTGGGATATGAGCTCAATTATAGTTCTATTGAAAGAGCATGCCTTGCCATAGTTTTTGCATCACAAAAGTTGCGACATTACATGCTTACACACCAGACAAAGCTCATTGCAAAAATTGATCCTCTTAAGTACCTCTTGAGCAAAGCAGCACTCATAGGTCGATTAGCTAAATGGGTTATGATTCTCAGTGAGTTTGATATTGAGTACGTAGAAAGAAAAGCAATTAAAGGACAAGCTATAGCAGATCAACTCGCCGATGCTCCTGTGATAGATAATCATCCTCTTATTACCAAATTTCTTGATGAATCAATCTTCAACATGGAATCTACACATCTGTGGACTTTATATTTTGATGGCTCCTTCACACAAGGTGATCTTGGTGCTGGAAATCTCTTTGTCACTCCGCAAGGGGATTGTATACCTAAAGCTTACAAGATACAGTTTCCATGCACCAACAATATTACAGAATATGAGGCCTTACTTTCTAGGCTTCGTATGGCGGTGCAATAGAAAATCCTAGAGTTGCGTGTTCTTGGTGACTCTCAACTAGTGATCAAACAAGTTAATGATGACTACAAAACAAAAGATGAAAAATTAATGCCTTACAAAAGAATGGTGGATGACTTCAAGGCCTATTTCACATCAATTTCATTTGAGAAAATTCCTCGAGATAGCAACCGAGCTACTGATGCAATGGAAATAATTGGTTCACTTGTAGAAATGCCAAGCAATGCTGCCTACTGTGAGTTCTTGGTAGAGCCTCTTTTGGAACCCGCTTACAATATACCACAATCTGAAATGATTTGCCTTATTATTGGTCCTAATTCTCAATGGTATGGCAATATTTATACCTATCTCCAAGATAACACCTTTCCATCGGATCTATCCAATAAATCTCATAAAACCTTTATCCGTCAAGCTTCCCGCTATGTAATCTTAGCCAATACCCTTTACCGCAAGGTCTCGATGGTACTTTACTTAGATGTCTTGAGCATGACGAGAGCAAAACTGCTTTACGAGAAGTACATGAAGGTATATGTGGGGCACATTCTAGCGGTCCTACCTTAGCCAAAAAACTCTTGCGTATGGGTTATTATTGGCCTACAATGGAAACAGATGCTTATCAGTTTGTTAAAAAATGCAAGCAGTGCCAAAAACATGCAGACTTGATACATGCTCCTGCACAGAAATTACATTCTCTTACTACACCATGGCCCTTTTATCAATGGGGACTCGATCTCGTGGGCAAGATCCATCCACCTTCATCCAATGGTCATAAGTTCATTCTCATTGCCACAGACTATTTCACGAAATGGATTGAAGCTGTTCCTCTCACTTATATCACTGGAAAACAAATAGCCACTTTCATACTGAACTACATCATCTGTCGTTATGGTGTTCCTTTATCCATCATCACAGATAATGGGCGTCCATTCAAAAATCAAGATGTCCGTGAACTTTGTGAGAAATTCCATATACACCATCATTTCTCCACACCTTACTATCCTCAAGGTAATGGCCAGGCTGAGGCCTCTAACAAAACCATTTTTAAAATTCTCAAAAAAATGGTCAATGAAGCTGGTCGAGATTGGCATATTCAACTGAATCCTGCCTTGTGGGCTTATCACACAAGTATCCGTACTCCTATAGGTGCTACCCCCTATGCCCTTGTCTATGGATCTGAAGCCATCTTTCCCATCAAGGTTGAGTTACCCTCTTTGCGCGTCTCCTTGCGGAATGACATCGATGATGAAGAATACCGAGTTTCCCATTTGCAGGAATTGGAGCTATTAGATGAACGAAGACAAACTGCTTTTAACCATCTTAGAGCATATCAAAAGTGAATGAGTCAAAGTTATAATCAGAAAGTGAAACCACACACATTTGAGGTTGGAGATCTTGTCCTTCATGAAAATCCTCGCAATCAACAAGACAGAGAAAAGAAGGGTAAATTTGAGCCTAACTGGTTGGGTCCATACGTTATCATTCCTATGTATGGATCTGGGGTATATCAGTTATCTACTCTAGAAGGTGAATTGCTTAATGATCCCATCAATAGTATGCACATTCACAAGTTTTATACTTGAGTGCTTTAGAGGGTACACTCTTTTAAAGTCCTGAAAAAAAGAAAAAAAAATGGAAAAAGTCTTGAAAAAAAAAACAAAAAAAAATGGAAAAAGTCCAAAAATTTTTTTTAAAAAAAGTGAAAAAGTAAAGAGAAATCAATTCGTTCAATGGTGAAAACCACTTCGGTGGCGCCTTGAGCAAGTACCATGGTGAAAACTGAGAAATCGGCGCCATGTGTAGAGGCTTTGCTCCTCTTTCCTTTGGAGCTCTACTTGATCTTTTCATCCCATTTTTCATTCACCCTCCACTTCATAATATCCTTTTCACACTCACCATGGCTTGTGAATTGTTCGACAATCCCCTCACTTGCTCGCTTTGTCATGCGTACTAGATTGGTCCTATTCCTCACTGGGGCATTTCCTCAACCTTAGCCATGGGTTAGGATATTGAGCATCTCGCGGTCAGAGAAACTACCCTCTTTGTTCTGTCTACTTGCTTGCGATGCATCTCTTTCCATTGTAAAAGGTCCTGAAAAAATCCAAAAAAATCATAAAGTGTTCTGAAAAAATCATAAAATGTCCTGAAAAAATCATCATAAAAATCATAAAATGTCCATGAAAAAATCCAAAAAAATCATAAAACGTCTTGAAAAAATCCATAAAAATCATAAAATGTCCTGAAAAAATCCATAAAAATCATAAAATAAAAATCATAAAATGTCCTGAAAAATCATAAAATGTCTTGAAAAAATCCAAAAAACGTCAAATATTCCAAAAATCCAAAAAAAAATCAAATAACTTCAAAAATCCCTCAACAATGACACTTTCAGATCACCACATAGCTTTGAACTTCAGCAAAATCAAACTGCATCATGAGTAACAATCAAGCAAATATTGCAGCATACCTATCAATCCCTCTTCCAAATCCAATCAAAAGCGTACAACCGTACCAAGAATAGTTCCATATCGAAGCATGACGCATGTTTGTTTGTTGGTCTTTGATTATTTTATGATTTTATCTTTGGTGGCATGTCTTTTAGCTTCTCTAGAATGTCTGGGACTAGAGAGGCGATGATGGGGCATGTTCACTTGTTTGCTGTTTGTGGATTGTTTCTTATTCATAAGACAACTCATCTTAAGACATGGTTATCTAAAACCATTGAGGACCTATGAGTCTAGTATGGATGAGTGCATTCCTTGTCTGATAGTGTCTTCCATGCAATAAGTATTCAGGTCATCTAGGGTCCTTATACCTAGATGCTTATACTTCATTACTAAATAAAAATGCAAATAGTATTCAGGTCGTCTAGATGTTCATGTTATCTAGATGCTTATACTAATTTGCGACATAATAAGCTCGATGATGATAAAAGCACTTAAAATGCACAAGAGGCTTCATCACCTTCAGTTTCTCCCATCTTGCATCTTCCATTTATTGCATTTCATTTTCTTCATCTTTCTTGTTGCAGAGAAATCAATCAACTTGCATCTCCAAATCTCATGTCCCCTTAATCAATCAATCAATCAATCATTTTATCAACTTGTATTGCACTAGCATCAATCTCAATCATCTTCATCAGCTCATCAACCCGGCTATACTGATCATTTCCATCAATTGTTCAGTTACGCCTATCAATTGTGCATTTCCATCAAATGTACATCACTACTTTATCAGTTGTGCAATATCAAGTATCTAATCATTTTCTTGACATCTATCGAGAGATTAATCTTCTTACAACATGTCTGATCAATCTCTCGAGGGGGCATATCATTCTTATCATATTCCTTACCAAGATATATGTAGACATCCAAATTTGATCACTTCCATATGATCAAAATTGTCTACTTTATTCATCTATTCCATTAATAGTGATTAAATAATGTATTTAATCATTATTTAATTTTTTGCCTAAGGTTCCTAAAGTATCTAATTAAATAAATTAAATACTTTGCCTTACCCCATTTTCTTCTCTAAATTAAATAAATATGACAAATTATTTGATTTAGTCTTTTAACCCATTTGAATTAAAACCAATTTTTAATTCATCTTTTTCTCTCTCCTTGTCTAATCCGGATTAAATTAATTAATCTGTGATTAGGATGTGCACCACTTAATCTTGATTAAGTGTCACATCCTCCATAATCTCCCACTTGCCTCTAATCTCTCATTAATTACCTTAATCCTGTGTTTGCATAACCTTAATCAGAATCATTAGCCACATTTGGCTTACCTTTTATGGTCAACCTTCCCACTTACCATTTTTAGCCTAGACTCTCATCCCCATGTGAATTTTTAATTCACATTTATTTTCCCAAGGTTCCTCTCTTCCCCATGTGAATTTTTAATTCACTTTTATCTTTCCAAGGTCTTCCCCATCCCCCATGCAAGATTCTAGAAGCCTTGACTTGTCACTTCACATGTGCCAAGGGCTTCTAGAACCTTGGACTTGTCACATCACCCACATGTGACAAATCTCCAACTTTTTGGAGACCCTCTCTTATCCACTAGATTCTTCTAATCATTGTGAATTTTTAATTCACTTTTATTCCTCCAAGGAATCTTCTCATCCCCCAAGATCCACCTCATGTACTTCCCTTCCACCTCATTTCCACATCACTCCACCCTAAGACATCTCACATTCCACATGTCAAGATGTGAGGGCTTGTGAGTCCTCAACTCACCATAGCCCTTCATCTTGATCTTTGTTGGATCAATCCCAACCGTTGAATTCTCTAGAGAATTCCAATTAGCCTATAAATACCCCTCATTTCTCTCATTTTAAAGGGATCAAGTCTTTTGCAAATAAACTCTTGCAAAATTGTCATTCAAGCTCTCATCCATTTTAACACCCATATTGCATCAATTCATCTTGCATCCACTTCATTTTATTGCCATCCAAGGAGCACACAAGACTTCAACATCAAGGGCCAACCAAGGAAGCAACAACATGAAGGTATAACAACAATTTATTTGTTTATCTTGCTTTCATATTGTTCATTTTCTTAGGCTAATCATTGAGGTGCCCTATTATCTTGTTGCTTCTTCATATTGCACTATTAGTTTTATCTAACATCTCACATTTAGGAAGTAGCATTTTATTAGGATCACAATATATATGGGGCATGTATCAGTTGATCAATCTTTTTATTTGAAACAACGCGACAAGCTGCATTGTCTCAAAGAGGGGCAAAATGGAGACACTCAAATTTATCCTCGCATCACATTATTCGTCTATTGATTAAAATGATCAATTCATTCAATACTTTCTTCTATTCATGCATTTCATCAAATCATTAAATCATCTCATTATCGTTTGCATCTGTCACATTATCATTTTTGCACTATCATTCATTATCATAATAAATTCATCATCATAATAATTCACTGACATTTCATGATAAAACTATATTACCATTTAAATCACATCATTTACATAAATCATTCACTTCATATTGCATTTCAATAAATCATTAAATCATTAAAATATTATCACCACATGATTATTCATAATGCATAATAAATAATAATCGTTCATAAAGAATTTCATAATCATTCATAAATTAAATAATTTCATTTCGATAAATTGCCATTCTTACATAAATCATTCTCGTAAAACATTAAAATAATTCATGATAAAACATTAATAAACCATTTTCATTCACATTAAAAATATATGCATTTAATCATTTTATTCAATCCTTCACCATTCATTTAATCTATCTTCTTTATCATTTCCACTCATATGCATTTCATTCCACTACACCATGTGGGATTTTAAAAATTCATTATTGTAATATTCGTTTATCCCACATTTCTCATTCTCAACCTCTCTATCATCAAAGATGCCTATTTAAACATGACTCTATTCTCATTTTGACCCCTACACGAATCTTGCATATACATAGATCTTCATAGCTTTGCTTAATCCATTCACTAACAACCTCTTGATGCACCTATGTTTGCAAAAATATGAGAGCAAAAGTGCATAACAAGACCTTGGTGATAGGGAAGCAATGGAGATTAGTTTTACTTAAAAGCATTTTGTTTAGTTTCTTAGGTTAGAATAGTTTAAGATTCTGGTTTGTTTGCTTTTAAATCTAAAACTACTCCATTGTTGAGGTCCAGAAATGATGGTTCTCCTCCATAGAACCATTTATTTTTGAGAGCTTACACTAATAAATGCGAGTGTGTGGGTAGTATTTTATGATGTAGGATGCAATATGGTTAGAGGTGTTATGGTGATTGCTAGAGGTGTTGGATATGGCACATTGTATAAGTTGGATGCATGCATTGTTGAGTGCAATAGTACTTTTGTGAAAAGAAAGTATGTGGAAGAAGTGAGGGTTTCACCTTCAGTAGATGGTCATGGCTTTTGGGCACCCAAGGGTGCTCTTTATTCTGAGATGAAGTTATTTGCAGAGAAAACTATGTTATATGGCACCAAAGACTTGACCATATTGGAGAAAAGGGTCTAAGGACCTTGAAAAATAAAAACCTTGTTGAAGGTTTGTCTGATTGTAATCTTGAATTTGATTTTTGTGAGCATTGAATTTATGGAAAATAAAACCGCGTTCAGTTTTACTCAAGCTCTCATAAATCTTGTGGTGTATTGGATCTTATTCATTATGTTGTGTTTGGTCTTCTAGATGTTCCTTTGATTGGTAAATCCACATATTATGTTTCATTGATTGATGATTATAGTAGGACATGGGTATATTTTTTAAAGAGTAAATCTGAAGTTTTCAGTCGATTTAAAGAATTTAAAGAAATGGTTGAGTTATAGACTGGAAACAAAATAAAATGTTTGAGGACTAATAATGGTGGTGAATTTTTCTCTAATGATTTTGATAGATTATGTAAATATTGTGGTATTCATAGATAGAAGACAACTCTATATTCTCCACAACAGAATGGAGTTGTAGAAAGAATGAACGGGACACTAATGGAGAAGGATAGGAGTATGTTGAGTGGTGTTGGCATAGAACAAAGGTTCTGGGCTGAAGTTGTTGCCACTACCTGTTACCTAATTAATAGGTCTCCTACATCAGCTCTTGTTGATAAGACACCTATAGAGGCATGGTTGGGTCACAAGCCTTCATTAAGACATCTTAGAGATTTTGGTTGTGAGGCATATGCACATGTGCCAAAGGAGAAGTGAACAAAGTTGCAGAACAAGGTTGTGAAATGTATCTTCATCAGATACAGTTAAGGTGTGAAAGAATACAAGCTTTGGGAACCTAGTGCACAAAAGGTAATATATAGTAGAAGTGTTATTTTTAGAGAAACTAAGCCTTCTTCTATTACTTTGAAGCCAAAACAAAGTAAACAAGAAGATGTGATTCAATTTCCTTCTACACATGAGAAATTTGAATCGAGACCCAAGGATAGACAGAAGTTGAGGAGAGCTCATCTAGCTCTAGATTTTTAGAAGAGGAGGATGAACCTCCAACTCAACTTGCTTGTAGGTCTACAATGAATAGACAACCACCTAAAAGGTATACACCTAATGATTGGAGATGTATTTTTTCTTTGAATACTAACATGGATGATCCCAAATCTGTAGAAGAGGTAGTAAGTATGAATGATGCAGAATCTTGGAACATTGTTATGGATGAAGAAATGGCATCTTTGAAAAGAATGATACATGGGATATTGTACCATTGTCTAAAGGATATAAAATTGTTGGTTGCAAATGGGTGTTTAATAAAAAGATTGATTTATATGGAGGTATTGAGAAGTACAAGGAAAGGTTGGTTGTGAAAGGTTACTCTCAAACTGAGGGTATTGATTATGTTCAGATATTCTCTCTTGTTGCAAAAATTACATCCATTAGATTTTTTCTTGCTATTGCTATTGCTTATGATTTAGAGGTTGAGAAAATGGATGTGAAATTTTTTTTCGTTTATGGTGACTTGGAGGAGGATATTTATATGACACAGCCAAAGAACTATGTGGTGAAAGATAAGAGTAAGTCAGTTTGCAAGTTGAAGAAATATTTGTATGGCTTAAAAAAAATTCCTAGGATATGCGGTACCAAAAATTTGATACATATGTATTGAGTTTGGGATTTGAGTATTCTAAACCAGATCATTGTGTTTATTATAAAACTAATGGTGATTGTTTCCTTTTTATTGCATTATATGTTGATGATATGTTATTTATTGGTAGAGGGAAAGGTATGATTTCAGAACTAAAATCTCAACTTGTTGCTAAATTTGAAATGAAATATCTTGGTGTAGATAGGAACATTCTTGGGATGGAAATTAAAAGAGATGGAATAGAAATCTATGGCTTGGCCAAAGTAAGTATGTCAATTCAATTTTATAGAGATTTAACATGCAGTATTGTAGACCATTATGTGTTCTTGTTTTAGTTGGAACAAAGCTATCTATTTCAGATTGTCCAACATCTCCATCAGAGATGGAAGAAATGAATAGAGTGTCTTACCAGAGAGAAGTTGGAAGTTTGATGTATGTTATAGTTTGTACTAGACCAGACATTTCCCAAGCAGTGGGAGTTATTTCCAGATATATGTCTAATATTGGTATAGTTCCTTGGGATGTAGTTAAAAGAATCTTCAAATATTTGCATAGTACCTCAGATTATTCCTTGTGTTATCATAGCAATGTTACTAAAGATGATATTTCCCTTGATATTCATGGTTATGTGGATTTAGACTAGACAGGTGATATTGATAGTAGACGATCCACCAGTACTTACCTATTTACTTTATTTGGTGGTGCAATTAGCTAGATGAGTAAGCAACAGGCTATAGTTGTTTTGTCCACTACTAAAGGAGAGTATACAGCAACTATGCATGCTTGTTAAGAAGCCATTTGGATTAAGATACTGTGTTCAGATATTGGAATAAAAACAAGGTACAGTGACAATCAGAGTGTAATATGTCTAGCCAAGAACCTGAAATTTCATGCTAGGACCAAGCACATTGATGTACAATATCATTTTGTTCGAGATATGATTGAAGATGGCAAGGTGAAGTTGGTTAAGGTAGAGACTTTGATGAATGTTGTTGATTCTTTAACTAAGCCTGTGAGCACAAATAATTTTACATGGTGTTCATAGATTATGGGCCTTTCAGCCCCTAGCAATTAAGAGACAATGTTTACTCCCTCTCATTGCTCTTGTAAGGTGTTCAACAAGTGGGATATTTGTTGGGAAAATGTGTCCCAACCTTGCACTTATATAAAGGTTATTGTTGATAGGATATATATGAATATATATATATCCTAGTTACACTGATAGGTGTAATATACAGTGGAAGCAAGGGGGGAGAGTGGGATGCATGTGAACAATTTTTTGTTCTTTTTCAGGAAACTCTTAAAAAGGTCGATATACATTAGATAAATGATACATTGTAAATATAGATCGTTAATTATTAGGTTTTAGATCTAATGGTGGATATTTTTTTGGCTTGTCTTGCCCTAGAATGTAATCCTATTTTATGAAGGTGTTGTACTATGACTGTAGTAAAGAGAGACGGTGATGTATTCTAAGAGTTTGATACAGACATGTTGTCTCTTGATCTCTGAGTGGTGATATTCCTGAGAGAAGCTTTCTCTACACATATATTGTAATCTTTGTGATTTATTGAATAATATATCAGGTGGCTTTTGGAGTGTGGGGTTTTTCTCCCGAAAGGGTTTTCCCCATGTAAATCATTGTGTCGTGATATGCATAATATTTATGTTTATTTATGTTTAATTTTATGTAACTGTCAAAGATATGTAAGATTTTTGCATTATTCTCCTCTCAATATTAGTGTAGAAAGTTGTTTCGCTACCTTAGCTTCCTTACAATCACTAACCTTTAAATAAATAATATAATTAATAAATGCTATATTGATAAGTAGGATGTATTTTCTATAGCGTGTCAAATTGTGATATTGCTATAAGGATTCAACTGTGTAGTTTACGATTCAAACTCACTGACCCATGTTTCATGAGCAGTGGTTCACAAGAACCCATCTCTCATGATAATGAATGATCCACTTAGCACTCATTCCATCTAGGTGATGCTCATATAAGTGAAGCATTGGGCCTTCCCAGGAGGTCACCCATCCCAGTACTACTTCAACTCAAGCGTGCTTAACCACAGACTTTTCTCCAAGGTTAATCCCACTTAGCTTGCAACCCATTTGAAAATCCTTCAGCAAGTGTTGTGTCTTATGAACCATTCATTATAGAGCCCCTTTAGCTCACCAATTGATAAATAGGAGGTATTTTCCACAACATGTCAAATTGCGATATTGCTATAAGGATTCAATCATGTAGTTTACGAGTCAAACTCGATTTCATGAGTAGTGGTTCACAAGAACCCATCTCTCATGATAATGAATGATCTACTTAGCACTTAGTACATCTAGGTGATGCTCACAGAGGTGAAGCACTGGTCCTTCTCGAGAGGTCACCCATCCCAATACTACTCCAACTCAAGCGCGCTTAACCACAATTTTTTCTCCAAGGTTAAGCCCACTTAGCTTGTAACCCTATTTGCAACACCTTCAACAAGTGTTATCCCTTATGAACCATTCATTATAGAGCCCCTTTATCTCATTAATTGATGAGTAGGAGGTATTTTCCATAGCGTGTCAAATTGTGATTTTGCTATCAGGATTCAACCATGTAGTTTATGAGTCAAATTCATTGACTCATGTTTCATGAGTAGTGGTGCACAAGAACCCATCTCTCATGATAATGAATGATCCACTTAGCACTCATTGCATCTAGGTGACGATCATAGATGTGAAGCACTAGGCCTTCCCGGGAGGTCACCCATCCCAGTACTACTCCAGCTTAAGCACGCTTAACTGCAGAGTTTTCTCCAAGGTTAAGCCCACTTAGCTTGCAACCCCATTTGCAAAACCTTCAGCAAGTGTTGTGCTTAATGAACCATTCATTATAGAGCCCCTTTAGCTCATCAATTGATAAGTAGGAGGTATTTTCCACAGTGTGTCAAATTGTGATATTGCTACCAAGATTCAACTGTATAGTTTATGAGTCAAACACATTGACCCATGTTTCATGAGTAGTGGCTCACAAGAACCCATATCTCATGATAATGAATGATTCACTTAGCACTCATTACATCTAGGCAATTCTCACTAAGGTAAAGCATTGGGCCTTCTTGGGAGGTCACTCATCCCAGTACTACTCCATCTCAAGCGTGCTTAACCATAGAATTTTCTCTAAGACTAAGCCCACTTAGCTGGAAACCCCATTTGTAATTTATCTTCAGCAAGTGTTTTTCCTTATGAACCATTCTTATAGAGCCCCTTTAGCTCATCAATTGATAAGTAGGAGGTATTTTCCATAGTGTGTCAAATTGTGATATTGCTATCACGATTCAACCGTGTAGTTTACAAGTCAAACTCATTGACCCATGTTTCATGAGTAGTGGTTCATAAGAACCCATCCCTCATGATAATGAATGATCTACTTAGCACTCCTTGCATCTAGGTGAATCATTGAGCCTTCCTGAGAGGTCACCCATCACAGTATTACTCCAACTCAAGTGTGCTTAACCACACAGTTTTCTCCAAGGTTAAGCCCACTTAGCTTGCAACCCCATTTGTAAAACCTTCAGCAAGTGTTGTGCCTTATGAACTATTCATTATAGAGCCCCTTTAACTCAACAATTGATAAGTAGGAGGTATTTTCCATAGTGTGTCAAATTGTGATATTGCTATCAGGACTCAATCGTGTAGTTTACGAATCAAACTCATTGACCCATGTTTCATTATTTTCATGTTTACGAGTAATGTTATATTATGAATTATTATATATGAAATAATTTTTATAAATAAAATAAATATAATATATACTAAAAATAATTAAAAGTTAGATATTACATGTTGACAATGTTTCTTCTCTTATTATTAATATAAAATTGTTATATATTAAAATGATTATTTATTACAAGTTGTTTATTTTTAATTTAGTATATATTTTTTAATATATAAATATTAAAGTATAAAATATATTATATTAAATTATTAGGTTTGATTCACAGTAGATACAAGTGTAACTAAATCTCTTCATTCAAATCAATAATTATTAAATATTAACGAACCAATGATTATAAATGGTATGATTTTTCCAAAGTCTATGAATGATAGAGTAAAAACTTCTAGATTAAATTGTGTATGGTATTTTGAATTAATGCTTCAAACCACACTTAATGATTGATCATAAGAATAGGATAATGAAGAATATGATTGTAGAAATGACCTTAAGAAGAGTTAAATGGTGGGAGAGGGTAGGGAAGGAGAAGATTGGAAAACAAAGTAAAAGTGAAAATAGGAGGAAAAATAATGAAAACATAATAGAAGAATGAATAATATAGTAATATGATATAAGATAAATAAATGGATAAAAAGGGTTAAAGGTTAAATATCTCAAAAACTAAATAAATAACTCTAAGAGAATTATAAAGATGAATTATATAACAAAATGATTGAGGAATTATTAACAAAATTATTAAAAGAAATGAAAGAATATATACTACAACTTAAAACAATAATAATTTAACCAAAGAAAAAAGATGAGATTATATATATAAAATATAAATTAAAAAATAAATAAATGATTTAATTAAATTAATGATATCAAATTTCCACAATCTATATTGTATTGTTCAAAGACTTCTGAATTTTATTGTGTACATTTTTTTACATCAACGTTTCATATCACACTCTATGATCCATCATCAGGATGAGAGCAGAGAGCATAAGGAGAAAAATAGATAGTTGCAGACCTAAAACACCTTTAATAGATCAGAAAAGGGGGAGAGAGAAGGTTGCACACAAGCCAAGAAGACAAGATAATTTTAAATTTAAAAAAATAAAAAAAATAAAAACAAGAAGAAGAAAGAGAAACCAAGGGGAAAGGAAAATAACACAACATAACACAATAGAAAATGACAAAGCATAAGAAAATTAACACAACAAAAAATGACAAAGCACAAGAAGGACTACACAAAGGATAAAAAAATAGAGACAAGAAAGAGATTAAAGCAAAAAGAAAAAAGAAATAAATGCAAGAAATGTTAAAAGATGAGTAAAATAAAGAAAAGAAAATAAATTCAAAAGAAATTTAAAAATAAAAAAATAAAAAAAGAGAAAACAAATAAGGAGGAAGAAAAGAAATAAGAAATAAATAGAGAAGAAGCAAAAAAAAATAGAAAGAAATAAATAAAAGAATTAAAAATAAATGAATCAAGTAAGAGAGTGGGAAATAGATAAATGAAAGAAATGAATAGAAAAGAAACAAATAAAAGAAATAAACAATTAATTGAGAGAACTAAAAGAATTAAATAGAAATGAAAACAAAAAGAGAGAAAGAAATAGATAAAAGAAGGAAACAAAGAATTAAAGAAAGAGATTAAGATAAAAAAGAAAGAAGAAATAAATAAAAGAAATAACATCAAGAAGAGTAAAATAAGAAGAGATTGTGAGTGGTGGGGCTGGCAACCCCCCCATGTGTGGAGGAGGGCACGTGGAGGTTGATGAGGTCAAAGGTTGGACATTTGTGGCCTTGGTGGAAGGTTTTTTCGTATCGGGGTGGTGGCTTTAGTTGTCATGTAGGTTAAACCTTGGCAACAAAGCTTCCGTGGAGGATTTGACAAGGTGGCGCCCATTTTGGGCACTTATTACTAGACATGGTATGGTGTTGGGGTGGCGGTTGTTGGGTACAAGCCCTTGTATTGATTAGATAGTTTGCATATTTGTATGATGGTTCTCGAGGATGAGGACGGCCTCCTTCATGTGAGGCATCATTACATTTACTCCTTCTCAGTTGTGGTCATTTTAATGATGGCCTTCCAGTTTTCTTTGGTTTAAAAGAATTGGTGGTGTTTGAAAAAGGCATTGTTTGCTCAGCTCATGGCTTGGCGTTGGAAATTTGCTTGTGTTTCTAGTAGTGTTTGTTATGTTGGGTGAGGGTTTGGTTGCAAAAATGGTTAGGTGTTCACGCTTCATAATTAAAGTCTTGGCTGAAGGTTTAGTTTGGTTTGGCACTAATACATTGATTTCTCTGAAGGCTAAGAAGCATCAAACGACCTTCGGGGAAATTACAGACCAACATCTCAAGAGAATTATGCTAAATATTGATTGTTTGTTGGTAGTGGCAGTAAAGATGGTGCTGGGAGAAGGGAATTTAACCAGAGACGAATATGGGAGGGATAATACCTATGTCACCTCCAAATTTTTGGTGTCTCTTCTGGATAACTGGGTATCGAAGGTGGAGGCCAGTGTGTTGTTGGAAAATATATTCTTGAAGGAATTGCTATTGGGTGTCGAAGAGGTGTTGAAGGCGGTTGTAGTGGGGAAGGGCATTCCCCATCCAAGCAACATGGAGTTGTTGTGGTCAATGGATGAAGCGATAAAGTTCTTTCCTTTCCTATTAGATTTAAAAGTTTCAGCCCTCATGAGGCACAGAAAGATTGTTGTGGTGGTTGTGGAGTACATGAAGAAATTTTTTGGCCTCATGCCTGTGAAAGATTTCAACTGGATTGTGGATTTTGAGGCCTTTGCAAGGGCCAACGATTTTATGTGAGTTTAGGTTGGTGTAGGGTTTGTTTTTTTGCTAAGACTATGCTCAGGTATAGCTTGGTCATGGCTATGTAGTCTGTGGTTGTAGCTGGTTAGTAATACTATATGGATATTTTTTTGTAGATGATAGTAGCGGGGAATAGATGGCTGGTAGCAGTGGTGGATGTAGTTGGGTTGATGGTCTGGAGCTCGTTGCTTGGTTTTTTTGGATGGTATTATCATGATTGGTGTTGTAGTAGGATGTTTTGAAAATAATCTAGTTAATTTCCTGCAATAGCAGATGCTTGTATTTTCCTTTCAATCTATAATATAAAAAATTAAATCTTATGTATCAAAAAAACAAAAGAGATTAATAATTCAAAAGAAACATAGTCAAAGGAAAAGAATTAGATAAGAATACAATCAAGAAAGAAGAATAAAAGAAATAACAAGAGATGAATCAAAAAGAGCAAATAAAAGAAAGAGATAAAATAATTAAAAATAAAGAAACAATTAAAAGAAAGAGATAAAAGAATTGAGACATAAATGAAAGAAACAAAAGAAAAATAGAAATGAAACAAAAATAAAGAAAGGATTAAATAAGAGAAACAAAGAATACCAACTAACAAAGAAAGAGAAAAATAAGAGAAGTAAAAAATATATACATATTTATATAACAAGAAGATAATAAATAAGAAAAAGAAAGATAAGAATATATACATAAACAAATACGAACAAAAGTATAAGAAACAAAAAAGAAAAAATATAAAGAAAAAAAAAAGAAGTAAAAAACACACCCACACAATGAGTAAATAAGTATAAAAATAAAAGAATTGAAAAAATATAAATAAAATGCACCTTCACATACACACATATATATAAGAATCAAAAAGAGAAAAATTAAGAAAATATAAATAAATATTTTTAAAAAAATTATATATAAAAGAAAATGAATTAAAAATAAAAGAACCAAAAAGAGAAAAATTAAAAAAATATAAATAATTACAACAAAAGTGCACTGAAAGAGAAGATGGACAAGCTGGACAAAAGATTCAGAGGTCTGGCCCGCTTCACTATGAAGCTGGTTCATTTCATCACCAACATTCTGTCTGCGGTGATTAAAGATGAGTTGGAGGGCAATAATGCTCGGGAGAATTAAGAGTGGATCGGGGATGATGTCGTGGACCTCCTGTCTAAAAACTGGGACAATTTCAGTTAGTTGTTGCCTGGGTCTGTGTTTTTGTGTTTTTGTTGTTAGTTTATGGTTGAAGTACTATTTTTTTGTTGTTTTTGTTCTTTTTGGCTAAGTTTTTTTGGTTATACTGGACTTAATCTTTTTTGGCCCATGAGGCTCATCGTGTAAGGGGTACAACACCTTGTAAATGTTGCTTACTTTATCAAAAACAAATATGTATTTATAAATATATGTAAAAAAAATTATATATAAACACAACTAAAAAGAGAAAAATGAGAAAAAATAAATAAATATAAAAAGTATTTATAAATATATCTAAGTAAATGGTTAATATAAAAAAGAACCCAAAAGAGAAAAATAAATAAAAATAAAAATAAAAAATGAATTTATATATAAGAAAATGAATTAAATATAAAAGAACCAAAAAGAGAAAAATTAAGAAAATATAAATAAATAAGTATTTGTAATTATACGTAAAAGAATTATATATAAAAGAACCAAAAAGAGAAAAATAAGAAAATATAAATAAATAAAAATAAAATTGTATTTATAAATATATATAAGAAAACAACTAATAATTAAAAGAATCCAAAAGAGAAAAAAAATATAAATAAATGCAAAAATAACAATAAGAAGAAAATGTATTTAAATAAATAAGAAAATGAATTATAAATAAAAGAACAAAAAGAGAAAATTTGAGAAAATAAAAATAAATGTAAGAAAAATAAAGGAGAGTAAAAGAAAGAGAAAACAAAAAATAAAAGAGAGAACAAGAAAATTAAAAGGGGGCCAAGACCCAAAAAATAAGACATGAAAAAGAAGACACATACAAGGACAACCTTGAGCCACGGAAACCAGAGCAATGAAAACGCGACCAACAAAGTGAGAGGGAGGGAAAGGAAACGGAAGAGGGGGGCAAAAGAACTACCTAGAGGAGGGAAGATGGCAAGATGTTAGGTTAGATAATAGAGGTTGCCAAGATTGGCTCAACTTCCACCCCTCATCACGGTTAAGATTTGAGGGGTGATTGTTGATTTCAATGGATTCTTTGAGCTTCATTTTAAAGAAGTTGTCCTCTTTGAATAAGATTTGAGTATTTTCAAGACAAATGTGGTGTTTAGAATCTAAGAGGATTGTTCAGTAACAGATGATTTGAGAACTCGCTCGTGTCTAATATATGTGCAATGCTCTTTGATTCTTGTGTTAAAGGAATGACCCATTTCCCCTATATAAGGAATACCACAAGAACAAACAACCTTATAGAATCTTGAATCTAGAAAGAGGTCCTTTGAGTCTTTAAGGGAAGGGAAGCGAGTTCTCAAAGTGGAGATGGGTTTGAAAGCACACCGGAGGCCTTTTTTATGGAGGATTTTAGAGATGTTTTGGGATAACCCATCAATATAAGGAAGGGAAGCCAAGGGGAGCTCAGAAGAAGGGTAGGGCTTGGTTGAGGGGTGGACGCTCAACTTGGCATGGTTGAAGGCTCTAGAGATTTTCTTATTAGAGTACCCATTCAAATTGAAAACTTGACGAAGATGGGTTAACTCAAGGGGTAAGTGATCCTCATCACAAATTTGATAAGCAAGCAAGGCTAAGGTTTTGAGGACACCACTTTTTTGGCTAGGATGGTGATGAGAAGATGATTGAAGGTAAATATTTGTGTGGGTGGCCTTAAGAAAGACACTACAACCAATGGATCCATCAGCTTTCTTGAGAAAAATTTTGAGAAAGGGAAGTTTCTCATTAGATTCAATTTCCTTGGTGAAGGAAATGCAAAAAAATAGGCTATTGAAGTGGGCATGGAATTCCTCTAACTTATCCAAGCCATGTGGCCAACAAACATTTGCATCATCTACATAATGTTTCCACCACTTAGGCTTGAGCGGGAAAGAGTGAAGAGATAAATCTTCAAAATGCTCCATGAAAAGGTTGGCAATGATAGGGGAGAGGGGTGAACCCATGGTGACACTGTCAACTTGCTCATAGATGACTCCTTTAAAGGAGAAAAACATAAATCTTAAGCAAAGTTCAACTAGTTCGGTCACCTCTTCATTGGTCTTACGCCTAACAATAGTAATCGCATCAAGGATGGGGACCTTAGTGAAAGAAACAACATCGAAGCTCACGAGGAGGTCATTCCTTTCTAACCTTTGATCCTTGATAAAATGGACAAAATGGGTAGAGTTTTTTATGGAGTAAGAATTCCCTATGAGAGGAGCAAGAAGCTTGGAAAGAAAGGAAGCTAGATTGTAAGTTGGTGACCCTATGGTGTCAACAATGGGTCTAAGAGGAATACCAACTTTGTGGATTTTGGGCACCCCATAAATGCGAGGGGTTATTTATTTATGGGGAAGGAGCCACTTTTTGGTTGAGTCATCAAAAGAGGAGGATCTAACAACCAATTTGACAGATTTGATAATTTTGGCACAAGGATTATGAGGCAAGATTTTATAGCTATTGGAATCGGATAGAAGAGAAAGCATTTTTTAAATGTAGTCTTGCTTGTTCATGACGACCGTCGCATTTCCTTTGTCTGCTTTGGAAATGATCAGATCTTGGTTACTTAGTAAATTATTGAAGGCGAGAAACTTCACTTTGGGAATGTTGCACTTAGGAGTTTTGGCATGCCGAAGGGTAACGGCACAATCATGTCTAACTTCCTCAGCAAAAATAGATGCTTAAAATACAAAATATTATAATATATATAACCTATAATATATATTAATATAAATAGATAAAATCATAATAATTTATATAATATTTATTTATATTAATGGAGAACCTACAAAATAGAATAACCTATAATATATATTAATATAAGTATATAATATTAATTAAGATAAATTAATATATTTCCTACAAAATATTGCCTGCAATAATATAAGATATAAATAGAAATAATATATATAAATTCTACATTAATATAGGTTATATGTATAAATTAATATTACCTATATTAAATACATTATATATTATGTATAATAAAGACCTAAAATAATATAGGTTATTGTAAGACCTTGCCTCATATGTACTTAATACAAACATAATTTGTTCTATATTTTCTTGAATTGATGGTTAAGTATATTGTGGATAATAAATAAGGTGATCTTTTGACAATATTCTTGCATATCATTTTGACATTATGTTTTATTGTCACTACCATGAAGGGGGAATGCACTTGTATACCATGGAATGCAAATTCACATTCCAAATGGATTATTATACAGTTAAAGCTTAGAATGTTCACCTAACAGATTAATGTGATGCACAATTGATACTTACGATCGTGTTGGTAATGTGCAGGAAGGCAACAATGTTAGCATGAGAAGGGAGAACCATCAAGAGTGAATCAAAAGACTTCTTCATGAGGATATAAATTTGACCCCATTTGGGGCCTAGAAATAAATAGAATTAATGTATTGTAAGACTAAGGTTGTGAGGGAATTTAGTCATGATTCATGTGAGGTGTAAGTGGGGATTAGGCCTTGGAAACCCCTAGCTAAGTTTGAAACTTGGATGGAACGTTGAGTGGGGTTTTAATGAGAGTTTTTGGTCAAATATTTGGGTTAGGGTGAAAAAATAAACCCCCTAGGGTCTATACCATAGTGGTAGGGGTCAACTGGGCATACAATAGTACCCCTACAACATGATTTGACCCCTAAAAATCTCTCATAATGGAGAGTGACGAATTTTGAGAAGAGGATGGGGTGGAAAGATGGAGTGGTTGTCCAAATGCATGTTTTCATTAATGGGGAAAGGACCTTCATTGATGGGTATAGGTACACTCCACACCTTCCCATCCAAGAGTTACAATTTATGAAACTGTTATATATTTGGAGAGGGAGAAGGAGTGAGGTGTTACCCACTTCTCCTTTTGGAGAAATCTAGTTGAGAAAAAAATATGAGAAGAGGAGAGAAGTCTTGGGAGGAAGTGAAGAAGGTGGCATGGATTGGAGGAGAAAGCAGGATAGAAGATTCGAATCTCCTTCTCTAAAGAAAATAGATAATTTTTCCTTACTCTCACATTTCCTTGTTTTGTTGTTGTAGAATGTGAGCCTATTGTGTGAATCACTATTGAATATGGTGAGTGGAGAACCCATAAGCATGCAATTTGTTGTTATAATATTTTCTATTTTTTGTGAAATTTGAGAAAACTCCATTAATCATCTTGGGGTTAATCAATTACTTCCTTGGGGTATGGCTAGAGCCAATGAGGCTCCATGACACCATTATGGTAGGGTGGAGAGCAAGACCTTATACAATGGTTTGTCAACTATTTCATTCCTATACAGTGTTGTAAAGATGAAAACTTTAGTAAGTAAATGATATTTTAATGTATGTTCTATTACTTGGAATGAAGAAATATTTTTATGTAAGAGAAGAAATATGTTACCTTGAAAATCATTTTTTCAAATTATCATGATGGACAGTTTGATATTGTATGATAAAATAAAGAGATTATAGGTAGAATGAAAAGAGAGATGTGTCACTTTGGTTGTATCTTCTTAAACAAAAGATCATTTAAATTAAGTAGAATTTGTTTAGGATTTATTTGGCAATCGCATTATCATGAGGGCTTATCATTTGAGAAATGGAAACCAAATGAGTAGGTTTCAATGAAGTTTTAGTAGTGAAGACTCAATGCATTAAATGAAATATGTGCAAAAATTACATACAACAGAAAATAAAAGAAAGAGGAAAGAGCATTGTTGAAACTGTTATCATAGGATCATCTAACTATCTTCACATAAGGAAAAATAAACTAAGATGATAGTATACTAAATGAGTGCTAAACGTATATGAGGAAAATTTGAGAATGCTTAGTTCCTTCTTTCAAGGATATTAATACATACTCCCTTTAATCCATGGGTACCATGCCCAAAAATACACATTGACATATTACTTCACCTTGTTTAAAGAAGTCACTAAATAAATCAATAAAGAAAATAGTTGTTGAATTATGTGGATAGATACATAGGTTCAATGGAACAAACGTTCATGTTGCAGTACTAAGTTCTTTTATCGACCTACTAAAAATAAATAAATAAACAAATAAAAGAAATGAAGAAATAATAAATCTAAATAGAGGACTTATGTTTGACAGAGAAAAAACCTTGGTCATATTAAAAACTTCTTGTTCAATATTATGTACCCCCCCTTCGAATTTGTTAATGTTGGAAAATTAGTGCCTCAACTTGCTGGCTTGAACCTCTGTTAAGACTTGGCGAAATTAACTTCAGTTCAGGATCTTTACCGCTTTAACGCTGGGAGCATTCTTTGGAGGCGTGGTTGCACAGTTTACCACCTTACCGCAAGCCTCTTCATTTTTTCCAACAATTGGGTGGTGTTACCGCCATACCGCGGAGTCTCTCTCCTTCCTGGGCGGTGGTGCGATGAAGGGTGATGGTCAAGCAAACAAACAGCTACCTCCTTACCGCGGGGGTCATTCGATCAAGGCATGATGGCGTGGTAAAGCGTGGCGATCAACGTAGGTGGTTACCTCCTTATCGCAGAGGCCTTTGGGACATGGCACAGTTGCATGATAAGCTTGGCGGTTGGCTTGGGTGTATACTGCCATATTGTGGGAGGCTTTGCTCTGCCTCGCGGTTGGGCGGTGGCACCGCCATACCGCGAGAGGCTTCACAACACTCGATGGTGGCGCGATGATCGGTGGTGGTTGGTCAAATGAGTTCTCACTGCCATATTGTGGTGGTCTTACTACCTTGGCATAGTATCACGGTGTCACCGCCATACCGTGGGGGCCTTCTGACTCTGGCATGATGGTGCAGTGTGAGTACCACCATACCGCGAGGATCTCGTGGTTGTCTGGTAGTTGCCCGGTGGCTTACCGCCATACCACAAGAGTATGCTCTCAAAGGTGCAATAGCATGGGGTAGTGTGTCTAGCGATTGTGTGGCAATACTACCATGCCACAGGGAGCTCTTCATTGCCTCGTGATAGCACGGTGTATACCACCTTACCATGGGCATCTATTGGATGGCTAGCGGTGGCACAGTAAAAGGACCACAGGGTATTGTTGACTATTTGGGCGATAGTCAGAGCGGTGTACGAATGATGTGCCAACATGTGGCACGATGTCATTTGTTGATTTTAGATCACTGTTGTAAATCAACGTTAATTGGTCGAAAGCTTTATTCTTTGGTAGCGATTTAATGCAGGGGTTGATAAAGTGCAGTTTTGGTAAGTCTTTGTAATCTAATTCAATGTTGGGTGGCTCGATGCGTACTGTAGGGTGATGCAATCAGAGATGAAGGAAGCTTGTCAGTGGGGTAATTAAATACCCTGATGGTTGTTGGTTGGAAAGAGAGGGTGAGCAGTTACACATGTGTGTGTCTTCGAACGGTATGCAGATTGCATTGTAACCGTGAACACTAAGACACACATAACATACAAAGATGTGAACATGTGATGGCCATGAGGCTGGGCTGGCCGAGAGGCTAGCTGAGAGAGTCAACTCGTGAGATGAGATAAATCTACATTGTGTGTTGTGTGAGGGTGTTGTAACAGTGTGAGGATTCTTAACTATTGTTGCCTGTATTCTCCAGATGAAACAAGATGTAACTCCTATAAAGGCTATGAGCCTGAGATTGTATTGTAACTCTGTTTGTTGCTGAATAATATAATGGTTGGATCTTTTGGAGGGTGGGGTTTTTTACCCGAAAGGGTTTTCCCCGCATAAATCTATGTGTTCATTAGTTTGTCTTCCATGTTGTTAGATTATGTAATTTGAATCTGTGCATATGTGTTGAATCTGTTATTTGTCTACATGTACTTTTCTCAAAAGGATTAATGGGGGAACAACTGTGCCTGTTTCCGCTTTATGGCATAGTAGTTGGTGTCTTTGAGGTGATTTGAAGAAATGAAAATCAACGAAGGCACTACTGTTCTTAGATGTTTCAATCTAAGATGACCCGTTTCATCCCCAACAAGTGGTATCAGAGCTAGTAAAGGGAGGTCAAGGTCTTTCTTGATACCAACATGTGGTATCAGTGCCTTATTCTAGATGTTGGTTCTGGGTATTTCTCCTATGAAGATTTCTTAGTTTGTCGGGCTTGAGGAAATCTAGAGGAATCGGTTGATGATTGATCCTTTGATGAGTAAAAGTCTTTGCTCTCTTGAGACAACACACAGCATGAAATACATTGAAGATGGAGAATATTGGAGTTGATCATATTGTGATGATGCGATCTGAGGCTCCTGGTTGGCAGCAAATGATCCTGATGCAAGGGGTGTGAGTTTATGCTTATGGTTGTGTTGCAGCAGAGTGTGCTTCATACTGGGTGTTTGTGTGAGGGGCTCCCTGATGGTATGGAGATTCTTGGGTTGTTATTAAACCATGGAGTATTGTGCTTGTGTTGGGTGTTCTGACTTGGCATTGAAGGCATTGTTCTTTGTCACCTTGATTGCATGAAGGTTATGAAGTTGATCTTGGGTGGTCTGAAAACTTCTAAATAGCCTGGCTCTCCCATATGCATGTGCATGCTTGTGGTTCTGGAATTGGTCTGGAATGGACTTGAAATTCCTATACTACTTGTTCCTTTTTGGATATCTTGTACTTGCATGTTTCAGTTTCATGTTCTTTGGCTCTGAAGGTTTTCTATAGATTTTCCTAAAAAGTATATGATGCATATTCATGTTAATTTTCATTATTTTGGTTAACCATGATGGTTATGTGCAGACTCTTGGGTCGTCCAAATGAGCAGTGGATATGGATGTGCATGGGTGTTTTATAAACACGGTGGTTTTGCAGGTTTTGCACGGTCAAGAAAAAAAACTTGTGGTTATGTGGAGCTATTGTTAAGCTATTTTCTAGACCCTAGCCTTTGGGGTGTGACTGGATGAGATAGTTGCAGTTCAACATGGTTTTGAGGAGGTGTGATGTCTTCTCTATATGGGAGTGTTGGTATGTGATTTGTCACTTAGCATTCTTGTGGTGTTGCTTGCTGGTTTCCTAGACTATGGTGCTTGAGTTGTGGACGTGATTGGCAAATCGGATCTATTTTTGATTTGGTGTTTAAGTCAAGTTTGTCTACATTGGTGTTCTTTTTGAGATCTCACTTTTGCAGTTTCCTCTGCGATGATGGGTTTGCACTATTGTTGTGATTAATATTCGAGTTATGCGATTGGTGGATTAGCTACCCATTGGATGTAGTGAGATAACTTGGAAGTGGATTGTCTATATCCATGAGGTTGCTTCAGTGGTGGTGCAGATTTGTTAGCTGGCCTTGTGGTCACTTGTGCATTGGCCTGGCTGCTTTGAGATGCGAGGAAGGATGGTATTGAGTACCTGAATAGTTAGGTATGGGGACCTGTAGCGTGTGTGTCATGATGTCATGGAGAGCTTGATACATATTATAGTGTAAGCTTTTGGCAATGATGATGTGGTCTGCATGGTTTGGAGATCTTGGTGTTGTTTGGCTTTGTTGTCAGATAGACATGTTGTCGATTGTACCTATAAGTTTTTCAGATCGGTAGATGTTTAATCATGATGCTTGGAAAGCTCAGATGTCATGGTTTAGTGGGAGATTTAGCAGTGACTGTGGATTCATCACTTGGTGGTGAATGATCTTCTTTGGTGTTGCAGATGTTGTAGGAGGGATTCTTAGATCTTGTTGTTGCAAAAGAGTTCTTTCATATTTGCAGGAACACTATTTGAGGATGTACAACATCTTGGAACAATGGAGGAATTTTGGAGTCTTTAGCTGAGATGTTGGTGGTGCTTAACAGGTGATGTTGGTTTAGAGTTTGTTTGCTTGATGTCATGTATACTCTTGCTTGAGCATTAGAGTTTTGGCATGTTGCATTGCTCTTGAGGCCATAGTTTATTCACTTGAAGCATGGTATCTCCTAAGGGGGATGTTTAGATCATGATTTCATGATAATTTCATGTTATTAGATGTTTGGAGCTTTGACAGTGGTCTAGTAATTCTCTGTGTTTTGAGTACATTGGTCATATGCTTGATAAATTATTGATAATGCAATTGTGTAGATTGGAGTTTAGCATGAGATGATCGGTTGCTGGTGATCATGGATACATGGATAATGAGGTGAGGTTGTGATTCTCATGAGATGAGAAAGGTGTTGTTATCATCTGAAAGTTAGAGTAGCCTACACCTTAGTTGAATACAAGTTCAATAGAGACCAGTGAGGAGATTGCTTTTTTATGAGTCATGGTGGCTTGTATATCTTGGAGGAGAATTGTTTGTTTCCTCCCTTGGTCTGCTTGGTGGTGAAGCTTCTTTGAGAGGTATTTTCCCATTATATCTTTCAGATGTGTCATATGCTTTATCTTTCATAGATATGGATCATGAATTGTTGTTTTAAGGTTCTGAAGGATTCATAGTGGAAGGTGGACAACATATTTTATCTTCTTGTGCTTCTGAGAACTGGTAGGAGATAGTTATATGGGCTAGTTTGATCTTATTTGAGAGGCTTACATCCATGTTGATTACATGATATATGTTATGTTTGATCTGGGTGATTGAACGGTTGGATGTTGTAATGGATTTTCTTTTGGTATGTGAAGGAGATCATACTTGACACAACTGGCATTTAGAGGTGTGTGTAGAAGGGCATGCTACAGACGTTTGGTTTGCATGTTTTTCATATCATTATGGATGTTCCTTGGTACTACATGGTTATATTATGTGTTGTAATTGTTAGACTTTTTATGTCGTTGATCTTTCAGATTTGGCATTACCCATGCAGTGGGAGTACCTGTATGTGTTTGGTCTTCTTTGACTGGTTGGCACATGGTGCTTGTATCTGAGGTTGATGGGTCGGCTGTGTTGTTTGGCATGAGTTTACTAATGTAGATACCTTGAAGGTATGTGTGATTGGATGAAATAGCATGTGTTGTGGGTGCTAGTTTTAGTCACGTGGGTTTGATCAGTTGGATGGTTGCAGTCAATTTTTCGGTTGATGTTCTAGCTGATGTTTTGTCTTTTTTCTGGAGAAATACTTCATGACTATGTTCATGATTGAGAGCTTTGAAGTTGTTGTAATGTTGCTTTTGTATGGCTGGTGAGCACAATGGAGTGGTGGTAATGTGTTTCCTTTATCGTCCGTAGAATCTTATGCTTGTGTTCTTGAGACTGGTGCATATACACCTTGGCTCGTTCCTTTTTCTTATGGTGGATGGTTGGAGTTGTTGCCTGAGTTGGTGGACATCTTGGATTTTATTGTAGGTGTCTTGGTTGGAGCACGAAAGCATTGTGTTAGATTCTTGAGTTTGAGTTTGGAGGAAGCCAATAAGTCTTCGTCAAGTGGGATATTGTTGGAAAATGAGTGCCTCAACTTGTTGGCTTGAACCTCTGTTAAGACTTGGCGAAATTAACTTCAGTTCAGGACCTTTACCACTTTACCACTAGGAGCATTCTTTAGAGGCACGGTTGTGTGATTTACCTCCTTACCATGAGCCTCTTCATTTTTTCCAACGATTGAGTGGTGTTACCGCCATACTGTGGATTCTCTCTCCTTCGTGGGCGGTGGCGCGGTGAAGGGTGACAGTCAGGCAGATAGACAGCTACCTCCTTACCGCGGGGGTCATTTGGTCAAGGCGCGGTGGCACAGTAAAGCATGGTGGTCAACGTAGGTGGTTACCTCCTTACCGCGGAAGCCTTTGGGACATGGCATGACTGTGCAGTGAGCTTGGGGGTCAGCTTGGGTGTTTATCGCCATACCACAAGAGGCTTTGCTCTGCCTCACGGTTGGGCGGTGGCACCGCCATACCACGAGAGGCTTTACAATGCTCGACGGTGGCGCGGTGATCAGTGGTGGTCGGTCGAATGAGTGCTCACCGCCATACCACGGTGGTCTTACTGCCTTGGCATGATAGCACGGTATCACCGCCATATCATGGGGGCCTTCTGGCTCTGGCGCGATGGTGCGGTGTGAGTACTGCCATACTGTAAGGGTCTCGTGGTTGTCTGGCGGCTGTGCAATGGCTTACCGCCATACCGTGAGAGTATGCTCTCAGAGGTGCGATAGCATGGGGTAGTGTGTCTGGCGGTTGTGTGGTGATACCACCATGCCGTAGGGAGCTCTTCATTTCCTTGTGGTAGCGTGATGTATACCGCCTTACCGTGGGCGTCTGCTGGATGGCTAGCGATGGCATGATAAAAGAACCACAGGGTTATGTTGACTGTTTGGGTGATAGTCAAAGTGGTGGATGAATGATGTGTCGACATGTGGCATGATGTCATTTTTTTTATTTTACATCGTTGTTGTAAATCAACGCTGATTGGTCGAAAGCTTTATTCTTTGGTAGCGATTTAATGCAGAGGTTGACAAAGTGCAGTTTTGGTAAGTCTCTGTAATCCAATTCAATGATGGGCGGCTTGATGCGCGTTGCAGGGCGGTGCAATCAGAGATGAAGGAATCTTTTCAGTGGGGTAATTAAATACCCTGATGTTTGCTGGTTGGAAAGAGAGGGTAAGCAATTACACATGTGTGTGTGTTCTAGCGGTATGTAGATTGCATTGTAATCGTGAACACTGAGACACACAGAACATACAAAGATGTGAACCTGTGATGACCATGAGGTTGGGTTGGCTGAGAGGCTGGCTAAGAGAGTCAACTGGTGAGATGAGATGAATCTACATTGTGTGTTGTGTGAGGGTGCTATAACAGTGTGAGGATTCTGAACTATTGTTGCATGTATTCTCTAGATGAAACAAGATGTAACTCATGTAAAGGCTATGAGCCTGAGATTGTATTGTAACTCTATTTGTTGTTGAATAATACAATGGATGGATCTTTTGGAGGGTTGGGTTTTTTACCCAAAAGGGTTTTCCCCACGTAAATCTGTGTGTTCATTAGTTTGTCTTCCATGTTGTTAGATTTTATGATTTGAATCTGTGCATATGTGTTGAATCTGTTATTTGTCTGCATGTACTTTTCTCAGAAGGATTAATGGGGGAAACAACTGTGCCTATTTCTGCTTTATGGCATAGTAGTTGGTGTCTTTGAGGTGATTTGAAGAAATGAAAATCACCAAAGGAACTGTTGTTCTTAGATGTTTTGTTCTAAGATGACCTGTTTCATCCCTAATAGTTAAGCCTTATACCTTACAAAATCAAGCAATTATGCATGTGAGGAGATAGGATTATATTTTAAATAGGTAACAATAAATGTATGTCGTAATTTCTTGAGGTATGGGCCCTGGCATTGTGTCATCCATGCCCTATGGAGACTCTCGATGGTATAGATAAGAGTGGTGTAGAGGCGTGAGTTGGGGCATATGCCTAGGTGTTGGATTTCATACACTGCAACAAATTAGATAAAGAGAAGACACGAAATATGGGGTTAAGGAAGCCTCATTTTTCATAAAGCATTTAGTTGGTTTTGAAATAGTTATTTAGGACCAAGAAGAGAAAAAAAGGAGAAGATAACAAAATAAAATAAAATGCATTATTCGTGCATAGTCCGCATTTAAACTATGCTCGTCGAGGTTTTCTCTGGGGCATGTTTAAGTCAAAATCCCTCTCCATCTATGTTAATTGAACCCTCACACAACTTCGAGTTTGGTGTATCAAAAATAACTTATCTCAAAGCTCAGTTTAACTCATGACTATTGTATCACTTCCTATCATACTACACTTGCCTAAGTCATGTGTGGGTAGATTTCTTCATAATTTAATCCATGGTCATTCAATTCGATTAGACGAGATCTACCAACTCTGTCAAGTAGGTAGACTTTTACTCTAGAAAATCTTATCAACTTTGTGTGAGTTGGTAGGAAGGCTTTGTAGAAACGTGTTCCCTATGTGGCTTTTAATGGCTTTTAAAGGTGGAGTCATGTGCTCCTACCCATGTCTTAATAGGATAGATGGATTTGATAGATCATACAAGTTGTCACATCAAGAGCTGGTGTGTTGCCATATTTATGTGTTGGTCATTGAGAGTATTGAGACAACACATATCACAAAATATATGTTGCCCTAATTGATTCGATAGAAAGAAAAAAAATTGTCTCTCCCCACACACATTGTGAAGATAATCTCATTCTTGCACACATTCAATGGGAAACTATACACTAGAGATAAGGACAACACTAATTTGAAAGGAACATTACCAGTTAGAGATTAGCATTCAATCGATATTGCACCATTCGGGCTAGGACACTATACCGACCAAATCAATGAGGATTCCTATGAAACATAAACATTAATATGAGATATGTCCTTACCAGCTATTGTTAGAAGGAGGTTGAGAGACAGTGTTTGAACCATGGAAAATACGTTTCCTCCAAATGAATCACACCAGTAATAAACAAACCATGCCCTGGGTGGTTACTTAATACCATGCTTGTCAAAGTCATACGGCAACCATCCTTCCATAGTAATGACAACATTGAATTAAATCAAACCCATTTAATGAGATCACATATATTTTCCATCTGATGCTTCTTTTAGGTTATAAGCTAAGCAATAATTTACGGGGCAAGAGAAATAACTTTACTCAGCTTGGAGTGTTTTGATAATTGCCATAAATGTTTTCATTAAGTCTTTAATAAAAAATAAGCAAACAAAGTTCAAATTATCATCAGTAAATCTATTAATGTGGTCAATATAATGTTAATATAGAGGCCTGCAGTAGTATTGTTATTATTTTATTAAAATTTTTATTCAAGTGAGTACAACGTTTCTCTAAGCATTGATAATATAATGTGTAAATTGGACTATAAGTATTATTTTTAAAATTTAAAGTAATTAAACAAAAATCACTATTATTACTACTATGTAATTCAGCCATGACTTCATTTTAACTGTCACGCATCCGAGAGTAATTGCTAACACTAATTAAACTTCCCCTCTTGTCCAATAAAATCCTCCCCGATGAAGTGTTATTCAGGCAACGAGTACACTAGTCCAACCTATCGAGATATTAATGCAGCCCATGGTCATCACGAATTACCATAGTCTATAACCACATCATGAATGGAGTTCTCAGATGTAAAATAGGTATAACTATATAATGATGTATGTTGTTTCAATTTATAAATGATTATATTTAACCGTATGGTGATACTAGCAGCGATATTAAGGATAATATAAATATTGGTATTATTGATGATAAAGGCAGATACATTATCAGTTGTAATGGTAATATTAATATCATTACTAATATTTTGGCAACAATTCTAATATGTATAACAATCATATTTAATATCAATTAAATCAGTGATACAGATATAAATGGGAATATCAACATTACAATATTAGTGTTAAGACAACCTTATTATTACCATTAACATCAGTGTTAATGAAGAGGGTGATATTAATCAATGATAGCATTATTATCCAAAGAAATATTCTTGTTGTGTCAAAGAGATTTTTAAATAAAATAAAGTAAAACTATCTATTACTCTATACTCTGTTAAAAAAAAGGTTTAAAAAAAATACCACATATTTTACTTATCTCTGTTGGACTAGTTCCGAAAGATAGTTCTCAGAGAGAAAAAAAGAATGTATAAGGTAATGTAAATCCAAAGAAAACCCAACTTAAAAAAAATACCGTCTCTACAAGAAAATAAGGTTAAAATAAAGTTTTATTAGAAACAATATGTATTCAATAAGAAAATTCACTAAAGTAAAAGTGTCACATTTAAAAGTTATTTATTTGGAAACCATAATATAACATTATCTTTTGATTTAAAATTACTTAACATTATCTAGTGCTACTAGGCGTAACTTGTTGTTGGAGTTTATTGTTGGGTTTCCTTCCCAAAAAAAAACTCAGGGAAAGAGGGGAGAGGGTTCCTCCCCTCGAGAGAAATAAAAGTTTTATCGTGGAATATTAGGGGCTTAAATGCCCCTAACAAACAGTGCCTGATCAGGCATCAATTAGATCTGGTTAATTTTGGCATTGCCCTTTTGCAAGAAACTAAACTGAATTCTTCAGCTGCAGAATCTCTCTTTTCCAAATGGGTCCCTTGGAATTTTTTTTCTCATGCGGATTCTGGTGCCTCTGGGGGTTTAACCTTTTTATGGAAGGAAAATTTTGTGAATATAAAGGTAATATGTTCCTTCTTTCATTGGGGACTTGTCCTTGTTAAAAGTAAGTCCTCTAATATGAACTTTTGGCTTTTCAATATTTATGGTCCTACTTCTACTAATGATAAGCAACCTTTGTGGTGTTCAATATCCTCAATCCTTCATGTGTTTTCAGATTCCTTGGTTGTAATTGGTGGGAATTTTAATGCTATTGTTGACTCTTCTGAAATGGCTAGTGGTATAATACCTAATAGAAGGGTGATGGAATATTTTTAAAAAATTATAATTGGTAATAGTTTGTTTGACTACAAACCTCAAAATGGTATGTTCACTTGGACAAGTAAAAGAAAATATTTATGCTGAATTGTTGAGAGGCTTGATCCTTTCTTATTATCTTCAGTTTGGTTGGAATCAGATTTGGATGTGTTTTCTTCAATTCTTGGGCTTCCCGGGTTAGATCATTTTCCTTTAATTTTTACCATCATCGAACACAGAGCTCCTAACAGGGTTCCTTTTAAATTTGAACCAATGTGGTTCAGGGATAATTATTTTATCCCTTTTATTAAATATCGGTGGCAAAATTCTCCTTTCTTTTTGGGGCCTCGTATGTATCAATTGGTTAAGAAATTAAACTTTTTAAAGGGGAAAATTAAAGAATGGAATCAACAACATTTTAAGAATATCTTCTCAGAAAAGTTAAAACCTCAAAAAGAGATTGAGGATTTAAATGAATTTGTTATATCACATGGTATGAATTTTGTTTCATATGACCTTCATAAATCTCGGATCTCTGATCTTGAGGAAATCCTCAACCAAAAAGAATATTACTGGAGGCAAAAATCTAGAGACACCTAGCTTTCTGAGGGGGATAGGAACACAAAAAAAAAAAATCATGCTTCTGCAAAAATAAAAAGTCACAGAAATAAGATTACTTCAATCAAAAATAGTGTTGGTGTTCTTCTTGAAGATGATAAGGAAATTGCAAAAGAAGCCACTTATTTTTTAAGAATTTGCTATCAACTGAACGGGTGTCTTTCAATATGTCTTTTATAGATGCCATTTTGTTTGTTGTCTCTCAAGTGGATAATGAAATATTAATGGCTCCCTTTTCACTTGAGGAAGTGAAATATGTTGTTTTTTTCATGTCCCTTGAGAAAGCCTCGGGTCCCGATGGTTTTACTGCTCTCTTTGTAACGCCCCACCACATAACCCTAGAGGATGATGCAAAGACAATGGAAGCGTAACATTTTTTTTATTTAAAAACAAGTGTAATTAATTACAAGTAAAGTGAACTACACTTAACACATACATCCTCTAAGGTACGCGACAATGCTTACATTTGAATCCCATAACATAAAAAAATAAACTAATCCATAGCATATATATAATACTCATGAAATAAATAGAATACATCAAAAGAATCAAACTCATCTCATAAGATACAAAGTACATTAAAGAATCGTCCATAGATTGCATTCATTCAATATAACAGTTACAAAGCTCATTTCCAAAATGAGGAAGATCATACAATAATTTTATAATTACAATGATACAAGAATCCTCCTCGAATACAAATGACAAGTAGTACATATACATAAGAATCCAACTAATCCAAAAAACATAAGATATGGTACAAAACAATTGAAACATGCGAGCTCTCCAATCTAGAAGATCCTGCCATCACAAACATGAAGTGGGAACCCAACGGTGTAAGGTGCACATTCCACCCAACCAAGTGGTATCCAAAGGCCCACCCCCTATGCTAGGTGATAGTAAAAAGGCTTCCTAGGCAAAACTAACAACCTCTAAACACATGCAATCACAAGAGTAAACCATACAAATACAATACTTTAACAAAAAGGTTATATTGCTTCCAGAGTAAAATAATCAAGTACACCAACTAAACCATACAAAATGTTGTCATAGGAGGAGTGTCATCACAAAGTAGCATGGGTTACCCTGGCATATCTTCCTAGGCCCCAACCCCACATGCAAACCGTTGCGAAATCAATTATCTTTCAAAGGGACAAGATAATGATCTTTCCATTCCAAGCCTTCTCGTCTCATCCCAAGTCTAAACAAGCCCTTGAGCCCATGAGCGAGGCACAATTATCAAGTTATGTGTTTTAAGCTACCCTTTCCCCTAATACATTTATTTGATTTCCACTAAATTAACTAACTCTCACATGAGTTACCCTGGCACCACTTTGTGTGTTGGCCCCCATTGAGAGCCACTCCCCTACTGACAACAAAAGGATCTAATCCATATCCAAGGGTAACCCAGTGCACAAAATGGATATTAAATCCCAATCCAAAATATAAGAGGCAACACATCCCCGTTCGTAGTAACTGTGTGTTTAAACTGAATCACAACCAAGTGCACTACCCAAGGGAAAACAAAGGTCTGAACCATAAATCACAACAAACCCCTCATAAAACTACCACATCTAGAAGACTTACATACACAACTAACTAATTTCCCCAACTTACGTGAACAAAAGAAATCAATTCAGGCAGGAAATAAAACTACCATTAATAAAAATCAAAAAATTCAAAAAAGAAAAAAAAAAGAAAAAAAACTACCATTAGGATTTCCTAAATCCAATTTCCATTACAAGAAAATACATTAACACATTGCCCAAATAAACTAGCTTATTACAATTTCATTTCCAAACAATAAAGAAATTAAATCTAATTGCTTCAATCAATTTCCCAATCACATCAATATTAAAATCAATTTCCTCATTTAAATCATTTTGTTTTAAAGTCGTCTAATTTGTTCCCTTTCATGCACCTAAAATAAAAATTCATTTTCTTTATATATATAATTTAAATAATTAAACTAAATACAAATTTCCCAAACAATAATAAATCAGACATATGTATAAATACATATATACACATATATATACATATAAATATATATCAATATATATTTATATGCATATATATTATGCATATATTAATAAATATATATAATATATTTTATATGTTTTTTAAAAAAACCACTTTATAAAATCGAATAGGATGACAGCAAAAAGGTTTAAAGCTTTCACAATATACATGGGGGAGGTTGTTAACACAGCCACACCCCATATAGGGGCACAGATTGTGGGAGGCAACGTTGGGTTGCCTCCATAGTTTGCCTCCCTATGGGGGCGATGACTGTGGGGACAGCCATTGCCTCCCCCAATTTCATTAATAATTAAAACTTATATTTTTTAAAACCTGCGTTTTTATGAAAAAAAACGTCATACGATTTTAATTCAGGGTTTTCTCCAATATCAAAAAAAATTCTACAGTTATTTAAAATAATATACATATATATTTGTATGTATATGTGTATATATATATATATTCATCAAATCAATTGCTACAGTTGGAAAAAATTTTACCCAAATATTTCTATAGGAGAAGATTTACAAAATATTCCAAAAAAGCAAATTTTTACAAAAAAAATCTACAAAGAATGTTTTCAAATTTTATACTAGAGGTTTTCAATTTCCTAGCCAAATAGATCTAACTAGAAGAAAAATAATAATCTTCTACAGGAAGATCTTTTCTCATACAAACAAGATTTTCCATAAATTTTGATAGGAAGATTTTAAATCCATTTCTACAAAGATTTTCCAAATCTTCTATTGTTTTCCTTCCTAGGATTTATTTTGTTGAAATACAATTCCTACAGAGGTTTCCAAATTTCTCTACAAAATCTTTTCGGGAATTCTATTTTTCAAAATCATTTTTTACAGAAGCCCTAAGCTTTTATGACAATTTTCCAAACACGGCAATCTTTCAAATTTTTAAACAAACCAAAGCTTTAAAAAATATTCTTCATTGTACAGGCAATCTTTTCCAAAACAACAAATTAATTCTAATAGCCTTTCCAATTTGAAATTAAATAAAATAATTAAAGAACTTGTTTCTAGATGCTTGGGGAAATGATGTTTGAAGTAGAGCATCATCTACCAATTCCAATTTACCAAAGCTTCTTCCAAATTATCAACTTTTCCAGAAAGATGAAAAGAAAACCAGAGCCAAAATTTCCCGAGAACTTCTTCCCCAATTTTCAACAACCTCTCTCAATTTTTCAACAACCTCTTTCAATTTTCAACCTCCCAGAATATCTTTCTTTATTGTCGTGAAGTAACCTCTTACCTCTTCCAATTAATGTAATTATTCTCTCTGAGAATTAATTCCCAACAACAACGTTTAATTTTTCTAACACGTGTCACAAATAAAATATATTTCCAACCAAATCACAGATATTTCCTCTAAACTATTTACAAGATATTTGTGCATTTAATAATTCAAAATAACATATTAATTTCTAATTAAATTTAATCTAATCAATTTAATCACTTTATAAAATAAATTTAATCTCAAAGATTAAATCACTTTACAAAATGAATTAAATTTAATTAATTAAATCAAATATAAAGCTTCTAACAACAATAATCAAAATTAATTAAATAATCGCTTTAAAAACATTATAAACAATAATTAACATTAATTTTCCAAGAGCATACCTTGCAAAATAAATAAACGACAAGGTAAACGTGGACAACATAACAACACAACATGACCAAAACAAAGATTGGCGACACACTATGACTAGGGTTGTGATTTGATGAGGAATTCCAATTACGATCTCCCAATCAACTAATCCGTTAGGCAATGGACAAACTCAAACCTGTGAATCCAGGTGGAGTCAATGTCCTGTACATGCAATCATGCAATCAAAACATATGTCGTACATATATATAAATCATGAAGAATCACACCGTGAAGAGAAAATCATGGAATCATAGGGCGCTCACAAGCGAGTGATGGAATCTCGTTCCCTTCACCAATACAGTGTCACATCAAAACTAATGAAACTATAACATCAATTAACTACAAATGAGCATATATCAATATCAACTCAAGTAATCAACTATGCTATCCAAAAAGCATGTCATAATCAATAATCATCCATAAAGTGTACCATCACATCTAAATATAAAAACCATCATCGCTCCAATGTCAGCGATCAAATAACAACAACATAGTATCATGGTCTATCAAAGTAAAAGCACTGTCAGAAAATATAAGCAAATCAGAGGGGTGCTACACTCTTCTTCCAAAAGTGTTGGGACTTTATTGGTGAAGATATTTGGAGGGCTCTAGAAGAAGCAAGACAAAGTGTAATACCCCTATGTTTTGCCTTCTGGTTGGACAGTGTGTCCTTGTGTTGTTTTGTTGCTTTGGTGTGTTTCTGGTTATTCAGATGCCTTGCTATGTGTGTTTTT
This sequence comes from Sequoiadendron giganteum, assembly GCA_007115665.2. NCBI lineage: Eukaryota > Viridiplantae > Streptophyta > Pinopsida > Cupressales > Cupressaceae > Sequoiadendron > Sequoiadendron giganteum. The sequence goes on along the minus strand of CM021102.1, from coordinate 421,187,987 downwards.
TGTTTGTACCTTGACTGTGGTACTCGGTTGTTATTTAATCGTTATCTATAAAGTGACGTTAATATTATCGTTTGATGTGATGGTATTTTAATATGATGTTATCTTTATGTCATGTTTTGAATTAACATAAATGGATATTCGAATTAATGATGTTTATGCTTTGAATTATATTAATATGTTAGGTTTGTCAGTTAGTTGCATTGTATTGGTGAAGGGGATGGTATTGCATCACTTGCTTGCGAGCGCCCTGCGATGTCGTGATTTCCTCTTCACGGTGTGTATTTTATGCTATTTATATTATATGTTGTTGTTCACTTGATTTTCAGGTTGACAGGTACAGGACATCAACTCCACCTGGTTTCATAGGTTAGAGCATGAAGTAGCTAGGTTTTTCGTGCCAAGTCGTCACCCTACTCCTAGTATGTCGTCAGGTGTTTGTCGGGTTGTGTTGCTTTGAATATTGTTCCCGCTCTTCGTTATTTAATTTCAAGTTAGAAAAAGGTAATTAAATGAGATTTTGTATTTAAGTTATTGTTTAAATTAAGTTAGTTTTTTATGTTGGAACATGTCATTTAATTAATTAATTAATTTAATTTAATTAATAAAATGATTTAATCTTGGATTAGCTTCATTTTATTGAATTAATTAAATTAATTAAATTGAATTAAGTTACTTGTTTAAATTGATTGATATTTTAAATGGAAATTGGAATTAAAATTGAAAATAAAAGAAAATGATTTAATTTGCATTTTTAGAAGTTTGAATTCAAAATTGGAAAAATGAGATATTTTCTATTTCTGTTTTCTGAAATCGATGAGGGTGGTTGCACTGATATTTTGGAGATATTTTTTTGGAATTTCTTTATTATGGAATTTTTCTTCACAATTTTGGATCATGAAAATTTTGGACAAAAAAGTTTGAAATAGAAAGAGGAGGAATTGTTGGATTTTGTGGGTTTTGGGATTTAAGATGCAAAAATTTGTGGAACTGGATTTGGAAGCAAGGTTGGAAGCTAAGCATCGTTTGGACCTCTTCAAATTCAAAATACCAAGTTCATGTTATTTAATTGTTTATTGAATTTGAAAAGATTCATGTTTTGAAATTGTTGTTTGCAAAATTCATTGTTTGAAAACTCAAATGAATTATGTTTAAGAAAAATAGAAAACCCATGTTGAAATCTGAGTTTGTTTGCAAAAATCCCTTCTTTGGAAAAATATTTCTTCAAGAAAAAACTTTGTGCTCTTGACTGCAAATAATTGTTTTGAAAATTATTTGCTCAGTTTGAATTGCAAATCTAAAAATGAGATAATTAAATGTATTCATATTTATATATACATATATATATATATATATATATACATATATATATACATATATACATATATATATATGTATATATATATGTATATATGTATATATACATGTATATATATATATATACATATATATATATGTATATATGTATATATATATGTATATATGTATATATATATGTATGTATATATATATATGATATTTATATATATATATATATGTATTTATATATATATGTATTTATATACATATATATTATATATATTTATTTTTGGTTTTTGTGGGGGATTATGATGTTGAAATAAATTTTAAAAAAATATCCCTATGTGTTCGGATTCCAAAATCCGCAGGGATTTGGGCATTTGTTTTCATTTATTAAAAAAGAAAAATAAATAAATAAAAAATATTTTTTTGTGGGGGGTCTGGGGGCTCACCCCCACCGCACCTCCCATGGGAGGCGAGTGGGGGGAAGTCGCGCCCAGCACGGCCCCCATGGACCTTTCACAGCCATTCTTACACAGCCGCCACCACGAGCGGTGATCGGCTATGCTTGGCACAGTCGCCGCCGCCGGGGTCGGCTGGTAAGCCGATGCCCTCTGCGAACGTCGCCGCCCCACCGAAACCGTCGCTCACTGCAAGTCCACGTGGTCAAGGAGGAAAACCTAGCCACCTAGCCCTAAAACGGCATGCGGTTCCACGCGGTTGACCTTGTTTTCTTTTTAAAAAATAAAATAAAATATTTAGATAATAAAAATAGATAAAATATATATTTATTAATATTTTATTATTATATATTATAATATTAAAGTATTAATATATATGTTATGGTTAATATAATATATATTAATATCTAATATTATATTATATAATATTATAATATATATAAATATATGTCTATTTTATGGGTATATTTATATTAAAATGGTGTTTTATTCAAGGCATGTTTTAAGTTTAATTGAGGGAATTAAATTTTTGGTTTAGATAATGCATGATTTAAATGTAATTGTGAATTTAAATTTATGTGCAAAACTCCTATTGTTGATTTGGTTTAAAGGTAATTGAAAATTTTAAAATATTGGGTTAATAGTCAAATTATTGTTTTTATTTTAAACAATAGATTTGAAAGGGCAAATATTAGATTTGTAAGTAATGTGTGATAACTAAATTAATTGATTTATTTTAAAATGATTTAGTATTCAAGGACGTACGGTTATTTATTTTAAAGTGATATGTTCTTAGTTATAGATGAAAATGCTTATTTTATTATTTAAAGGCAACTAGAAAATTAAATGTTTGGTTTTAATTTTGTCCTTTGTCTTGACAAGACGTTGTTAAATTAAGTGTTATTGATGTAATAAATTACTGAATGAAGTGAGGAAATGGATTTAGAATATCCAAAGGTAGTTTCTTTCAGTTGCCTTCAGTGAACTTTTCCTTCGTGACCTTGTTTTGGGAATGGAGTTATAGAGTTTAATAAGTCTTCCAAATGGGGTTTTCTATCATGTGGGTTGTCGTGTCATGTTTGGCAACTTATTGTGAGTTCCTTGGGTAGTGCATGGTCGAATCAGTGTTTACCCAATTTCCACGAACTGGGATGTTTTGTACCTCCTTGGTTTAGGAGAGGATTATGGGATCCGCGTCTCCTTGTAAGGAGTGACCTTGTTATGTGATTTGTTGCCTCCAGTGTGGGAGTGAGTTTCACGTTATGTTGCCTCCTATGAAAGGCATGGTCGTGATATCTTATTTGTTGCACTTTGTACCCTTGGGGATTGGTTGGTATGTGTGTTTTCAAGTAGAAGAGTGGCTTCCATAGGGGCCAAAGAACCCAGAAGAGGTAAGATTGGGTAACCTTCGAAATTGGTTTAATCAAGTGATAACTAAAACAATAATTAGAAGATTAGGACTAACTTCTCATTAATCAAGATAAGTTGGCCTCACTCATAGACACAAGGGCTCGTTTATATTTGGGATGGGTGGGAAGGCCTGGGAGGCAAGGTCATCTATCTTGTCTGTGCGAAAGGTATTTGATTCCGCATTAGTAAGTATGAGGGTCGGGGATCGGTTTGAGGCCACCATCTTGACGATCCATAGTGGGTAACTCATGATGAGCTATGTGATGACACTACGTCTAGGACAATAGTTGGTATTTGATTTTGCATTAGTAAGTATGAGGGTCGGGGATCGATTGAGGCCACCATCTTGACGGTCTGCAGTGGGTAACTTATGACGAACTATGTGACCATAGTCGGTATTCAATTATTAAGTGTATGGTTCTCTTATCATACTTGATCTGCTTTATATCTGGAAGCAATGTGACCATGTAGAGTTGTACTTGTGTTGTACTTGCATGGTATTGGAGTTTTAATTATGTTGTACTTCCATGGTATTTGATTTGTACTTGTGATGTACTTGTGTGGCACATGTGTTTGGTTGTTTCAGTTTGGTTCAGTTTTGTGTTAGCCTGTGTCTAGAGGTAGGTGGTCTTGGCTAGGATTCCTTGTTACTATCTCCTAGCATGGGGGGTGGGCCTTGAAGTTCCACTTGGTTGGGTGGCGTGCACCTAAATCCCTTGGGTTCTTTCTTCATGTTATTGTGGACGAGACTTCCAGTTGGAGAGCTCATGGGATTCAGTTTCAGTTCTTGCTTTATTTCATTTCAGTTGATCTTGTGTTATTGTACCCCTTAGCTGTTATCGAGGTGGAAGTTGTATTTATAAACTTGTTTGTTGGACTTGCCTCATTCGAGGAATGAGAGATGTAATTGTAATATTTAATTATGATTAATGAAATGGAAGTTATCTCTATGCTTTGATGTAAATTATCTTAATTGGAATATATGTGATTAATTCTTGATTAAATAATTGATATGGTTTATATTCATGTTTTCTGTTGAGGTTCTATATAACCTCTGTCTCGTAACCTTAGAGGTTGTTGGCATTAGTTAGAGAACTTGCTTATTAATTGTACTTAAACAAAACAAAAAATTAGCCTGTTTAAGTAGTAGTTTACAACTTCCTCTAGGGTTGCGTGGCGGGGCGTTACACGAAGCAAGAAAATTCTTAAAGAGCTAAATAACTCATTTATAGCAATCATTCCAAAAGTGGAATCTCCTTCCACCTTTGTTGATTTCAAACCTATTTCACTTTGCAATACCATTTATAAAATCTTCACCAAAGCCATTTCTATTCATCTTGCAAAGATTATTCTACATATTATTACGGAGGAGCAAGGTGGCTTTGTTCCTGGGTGAGAAACTGCTAAAGGTACAATTGTGGCTCATGAAATTATGCATTCCATAAAGGTTCATAAGATTCTAGCCATGATTCTAAAACTGGATATGATGAAAGCATATGATAGAGTAAACTAGGATTTTCTCCTTGTTGTCCTACGCAAATTGGGTTTCTCTATGAGTTGGGCTAAGTGGATTTATTCTTGTATTTCTTCGGCAAGATTTTTAGTTTTATTAAATGGTTCACCTTGTGGATTTTTCTCCTCTTCTATGGGAGTTAGACAAGGTGACCCTTTATCACCTTTTATTTTTATTCTCATGTTTGAAGGCTTTAAGAGGCAATAAAAAGGGCAAATCAATTAAACTTGTGGAAGGGAATTCACATTCCAAACATGCAGGAAAATCATACACATGGTCTCTTTGCATACGATACTTTGTCATTTGGTCATGCCTCAATACCTGAAGCTAAAGCAATCAAGAAATTCATAACAGATTTCACTTTGGCCTCAGGTCAAGTAATTAATCCGGCCAAATCCAAGATATTTTTGTTCAATCTACCTAATTTCATTCAAAATAGATTATTAATTTTTTGGGGTTTTCCTATGGGCACTTTACCTTGTTCTTGTCTTGGCATCCCCTTTTTTACTAGGAATAATCTCGCTGCTTTCTGGGAAAGGATCCATATCCTGGTTTTAGATAAAATTATGTCATGGTGGCACAAATGACTTTCTTTTGCTGGCAAGTTTCAAATGGTTAAATTTGTTCTTAATGTTGTTCCCATTTATTTGATGTCAATTTTAAAGGCCCCTTGTTCTATATTAAACCATTTAAAATATGTTATGCACTCTTTCTTATGAAATGATAATGTTGGAGGTAAAGAAAAAATTCCTCTCATTGCTTGGGACAAAGTGTGTCTTCTTAAAGATCTGGATGGTACTGGGATTAGGTGTCTCAAGCTCCAAAACACTGCTCTAGGGGCCAAGCTTACTTGGAAGTTGTATCAAAACCCATAGTCCAGATGGGGGAAAATAATGTACTCCAAGTATTTGTTTTCTTATCCCAAGGAAAGCCTCTTCAAGGCTTCTTCATTGCCAAAAGGATTAGTAATTTGGAATTTTATTTCTTCATGTAGATCGGTTATTCTCCCTCATCTTTCTTGGTTGATCCATAATGGAAAAAAATCAAAGTTTTGGGAAGATGTATGGAATGGGTATCCTGCTCTCTCTAATCACATGGAATTGGGAATTCTTAAGCATTGTCTTAAAAGCCTTTGGGGCTCTTATGTGGCAAATTACTTCATTGTTGAATTTGTTGATTCCATTCCTAAGGTTTCTTGGAAATCAGTGGATAGCCTAGATGTTTCTGAATCTATTAAGGTAGCTTACAAAGAGGAATTGGGCAAAATATGCATTGTGTTATATGATCAAGAAGATGTCTTAATTTGGACCAAATCTAATTCGGGGAATTATTCAGTCAAAGTGGGGTATAATTCCTTATTGGCATCATTGAGTAAATTCGATCTCCCTCATGTTATTTTATGGGATGAAGCTTGCCTTCCTAAGGCGGGTGCCTTTGCTTGGGTTGCAGTGAATGGAAGGATTTTAACTAAGAATAGGCTTGACAGATTGGGGTTGGTTTTTGCTTTTCCTTGTGTTTTTTGTGGTTATTTTTTAGAATCTTTGGATCACCTTTTTGTCCACTGCCCTTTGCAAAACAATGTTGGTATTGGTTATATGGAAAATTGGGTTGGTCTTTAGTAGTTTGTCCTTCGTTATCTCTGTAATTTAAATCATGGCCTTTTCTTCATCTTTCTTCCTTCTTTAATTGTATTTGGACTGTAACTCCCTCTTTGATTATATGGAAGATTTGGAAAGAAAGAAACAGAAGAATTTTTAGAAGCAAATCTTCTTCTTTTGAGGAAGTGATTCTAATCTTGGAAAATTCAATTTATAAAGTTGTAAGATCCTACATTTTCAAAAAAAATAGCAATTTAAAATTATTTTCAGATTGGGATAGCTTTATAATAAAGAACTAGCCCCTGCTCAAATCATTGCCTTTTCATGGCTCTTTTACTAATAAAGTGGATAAAACTCGTCTATGTAATGAGGCTAAATGGTTACCCCCTCCTGAAAATTGTTTCAAGTTAAATTATGATGGGGCTTCAAGGGGAAATCCTGGCAATTTTAGGGTTGGTATTGTTATTTCAGATTCCAATGCAAATATTATAAAAGTGGCCTACAAGATTTTGCTAGTGGGCACTAATAATAGGGCTGAATTGGAGGCTTTAAGTTTTGGATTTGATTTGGCAAGGTCCCTGCAAATTAGTTCATTAATCATTGAAGGCAATTCCATGGTTATCTTCCATGTTGTGTCAAAATTAAAAACTCATGTTTGGAACGTACAAAATCTGTTGGATAAGGTTATTCTTCAATTAAAATGGTTTACTTGCTATTATATTTCCCATTGCTACAGGGAAGCAAACGTCATCGTAGACTTTCTTGCCAATAAGGAAATTGATGAACAAATAAGTTTTAAAGACTTTTGCAAGGAAGAATTACCTTTGTTAAAAATGCTTCTCCATTGATCTTCTCAAGTTTTCAAGGAATTTTGGTTTCCAGACAAGTACTATTACTTTGTCTTTGGCTATGGTATTGGTGTCGGCTATGTTTCCCTTCTTCTCTGTTTTTTCATATCGATGTCTTGGTGGTTGATGGGTTATTTTCAAATGGTTTGGACTGTTGACCTAGGCATTGCATAGTAAGCCTGCCTCGAATGAATGGGTTTTATATTGTTTCACACTCTATTAGATAATGTATATTTTCATTTTGGCTTGATTTTTAGGAGGCTTTTATGACATATACTATCCATCGCCTGGTATGTGATGGTTGTGTTGGGTGTCTTGAGCTAACTACTTCAAAATTCTCATATTTGTTTGGCTTATTTCCCTTGGCATGGCCATTGGTTGTGGTATTGGTCATCAGCTTCTTTTCTCCTATTTACAGTTCAGTTTTTATGGACAACATGGTTTCTTGGTGGTATAGTGTTTCATTGGCAATATGTGTTGCTCAGTGGTTAAATGGCCCTTAAAGCAGGCTAGTATAGGATTGTTGTGGGATTTAAGTGCAAAAGGTCTTATGATTTTTATCCATTTGATAAAGTGATTCTTGGTGAAGTTTTTAATCTGGATGATGAAGATATTTTGCAGGCATTCAGGATGGTGTTGGGTTTTTCATGGCTCTAGGAAAATTCTAATACCTCTTATATTGAGTTTCTATCTCGTTTCTTCACCATTATGATGGATGTTTTGCAGGATGTTAAGTTGGTTTGCATAACTGTTGAGAAATTTGTGCATACTAATGTGTTGTCTATTTTGGATTTATGTGATGTGTTGGATTTGTGCAATATGGATCATGGCTTCTTCCCTATTGTAGGCTTTATTTCCAAAAATGATTTTCTTGCTAATGGTTGTTTTGGAGAACTTTTGTTGTTTATCAGGTTTGGCATTATTTGTGATAATTTTGAGGAGGCTATATTGGGATGCAACGGTCTTAGAGAGAAGCTTTCGCCTACGGTGTTGGATGTTGGGGTGGTTCTCTTCTTGGCCTTACATTCTCTCTTTGATGTGACTGCAAGATCTCATATCAATGTTTCTTCACATTTTCAAAATCTGAAGGTATTGTTTTTGTTGAAGTTGCCTCATGTCAATCATGCTACCAACTCTAGCTCAACTACAATGGAGGTTGTTTGTATTACCATGATCAAGTCTTTTATTATTCTTATTTGTATCTAGTCTTATCATCTGGGGGTTGGTGGGTGGTTGTCTTATTCATTTGCTTGGGTTTTGTATTTGGTTGGGTTTTATAGGTCTGGTTTTTTTCGTAGATTTGTGCAGTGGGTGGTCTAGGGTTGGTTCTAGGACTTCCATTTAGGCTGGTATGTTTTGGATGGCCCTTTTTTTGGATGTACTTGTAATTTTAGAATTGAGCTACAACCGAAGGTTTTCTTCCTAATTCTTTTATGTCGGTATGCTCTCTTGAACTAGGTATTTGTAATTGTTTTATTACAATAATAAAACTATGTGGCCTAGTCACTTTTACCAAAAAAAAAAATTACTTAATAGAGTCTAAACTAATTACAGGTGAGTACTTATATTTACATTTACAGATAATTTAAAATTATAGGTTTAGGATTAATTTAATTATATATAATATAATTTTCTTATAAAGATTATTTAGTAAAGATAATCTAAAGTTAAAGCTTTAATATTATTTTAATTATTTATATGAATTTCATATGAGGAATATTTACATTATCATTAGATAGAATATATCCATTAAGGGAATTGAGATATTGCACTTGGGTAGCAATATTAATATTGTTTTATCATAATTATATATTTAAAACAAATAAAAAAAGGGTAAGTTAAAATAAAAATATAATTTTTTTATAAAGATTATTTAGTAAAAATAATCTAAATTTAAAGCTTTAAGATTAATTTTAATTATTTATATGATTTTCATATGAGATTATTTACATTATTATTAGATAGAATATATTCATTAAGAGAATTGAAATATTGCACTTGGGTAGCAATATTAATATTGTTTTATCAGAATTTTATATTTAAAACAAATAAAAAAGGGGTAAGTTAAAATAAAAATATAATTTTCTCATAAAGATTATTTAGTAAAGATAATCTAAATTTAAAGCTTTAAGATTAATTTTAATTATTTATATGATTTTTATATGAGGATTATTTACATTATTATTAGATAGAATATATTCATTAAGGTAATTGAAATATTGCACTTGGGTAGCAATATTAATATTGTTTTATCAGAATTTTATATTTAAAACAAATAAAAAAAGGGGCAAGTTAAAATAAAATGAAAACCAAATATAATTTTACTATCATTATTCTTCCAATTTACTTGTTATTTAGAAAAGATCATTATTAAATAGGACAATTGAACGTTCATAATGATTCAATTGTTGTTTCAAAGTAATGGCAATAATATTGTTAATGATAAATTGAAATTTAATAATGATATTATCTGGCTGGACTAAATAGAGTAAAAGAAAAATAGAAGAAGAATAATAACCTTAGTATGAATGTCATTTGTCTAAATGATTATAATGCTAGTAATTATGAGACTAAATAACGATGCCAATATTTTGGTTAACCATGTAATAGTCATATGGATGTTAATATTATTGATAATACTTTAAGGTCTATAATAATACTTCTAGGTGGTGTCAGATTGGTATCTTTCTTTTAATTATCATAATAAAAGAGAAGTGTGAACATGGCAATAAATAGTAATATTAATTTTAAGATCAATAATGGCATCATCAACATATTAATATTGCATTATTAATACAAAGGGTAGCAAGGGTGATAATTTGTAAGGGATGCAGATGTTAGATAAATAAAAATTATGATAATGTTAGACTCATTAGGAGGAATAACTACCATGTTAAAACAATTGGTTGAACCTCGAGTTGCATTGTATTCAAGGGTTGTTATGATGGTTGTGAAGACCTTGCTTAGGTTGGTAGCTACACCATCAAATTCAAATATATTATTCCTACCTTGAACAATAGGTGCATTATGTGAGTAAAACTATTGTTGTCACTCTTATCACAAGGATTTGCACCCGCATGCAAAGCTGAAAAAGCTCTACAATCCCGTGTAACATTGGACTAATTCTAGGTTGTGGGTACCCTATATGGAACTAGACCTCTAGATTCTAGGTCGGCTTCCTATTTGATTTTTTGATTATGGACTTAATAACTTTCTTGGAAAAGGGAAAAGACTGAAATTGATATGTAATTGGAAACTAAAATGTTGTGATTCACTGAAAATAAAATGACTTGCAGACCTAAACACAGCTAGGCTTCTCAAAAACTATTAACACAACCTAATCTGGGCATTTCACTCACATAATTAATTCATCAAAAGTCTCTACTGAATCTCTCTCTCACAAAGGAAAACAAGGTTTTCACAATTCAAAAGAAAAGATATACTTTACGAGCACAATTAATAACCTGTAACAAACTGCCTTTTATGCACATGCAAAGGTAAGTGAGACAGAAATTTAAAGGTTTCTAAACAAAACACAATAAACTTGCATCAAATCACTATAACACACAAGGCATCATAAACTAAGAAGGGAAACATTCATTTTGACAAAACACTTAGAAGGAAATTTTGCAATAAACTGTAACGCCCCGCCACGCAACCCTAGAGGAAGTTGCATTTAACTACTTAACGGAATAATTTTTTTTATTATTTTTTTTAAAGGATAAATAATTAGTAAGTTAGTTAACTAATGCCAACAACCTCTAAGGTTATGAGACAAAGGTTATATAGAACCTCGACAAAACATGAATATAAACTATGAAAATTATTTAATTAATAAATTAACACATACATTCCAAGTAAGATGAAATAACGACAAGCATAAGATAAGTCTTTCAATTTCATTAATCCATTCAATAAACCATAAGGTTACAATCACTCATTCCCCGAATGAGGCAAGTCCAATAACATAGGGTTACAATTACAAACTCCACCTCGATAACAAGAGGGGTAATGGTAACATGAATAATGGAAAGGATAACAAGATGAACTGTAACTGAAACAACCACGAGCTCTCTCACTGGAAGTCTCATCCACACGACCAAGGAGAAACCCAACGGAGTAAGGTGTACGTTCCACCCAACCAAGTGGAACACAAAGGTCCACCCCCCGTGCTAGGAGATAGTAACCAGAATCTCTAACCAAGGATGTCTACCTCTAGACATAGGCTAACATAACCATACTGAAATAAATACAGTAACAACACTAAATCACAAGGTTACAATGCTTCCAGAAATTACTATATCAATTGCATCACTAATGCGAACATACTGTCGACCTAGGAGAAGTGTCATCACATCATTACATAGGTTATCCTGGTGAGTCTTCCTAGGTCCCGGCCCCCGTCTCGGGTTATCCTGTAACCTCTAACGACTTTCGACCCCTCATGTAAACCAATAAGGAATCAGTTATCTTTCGTGGTGACAAGATAACGATCTTGCCATTCCAGGCCTTCCCGTCTCGACCCAAGTCTGTACAAGCCCTTGTGATCATGAGCGAGGCATAATTATCTTATTAAATTTTTGATGCTACAGGATACTCTAATCATTTAATTTAATTATCACTGGATTAATTAACTTACAACGAGTTATCCTGGCACCACTTTGTGTGTCGGCCCCCGTTATAAGCCACTCCTCTAAGACGACACATGGAACACTTCCACAACCCAAGGGTACACAAGTGCTACGCAAGGATATCACATCCCTAACCATGACATACAGTCAACAAACTCTCGTTCGTGATAATCGGGAAACAAACTGGTTACGCACTACCCAAGGCCATCTATGGTTGACTACACAAAATGGCAACCCACAGACTAAAATCCCAACTAGAAGACTTGTTAAACATGAAGACCCACACTTTCCCAATGATATGCACGTAGATCAATGCAAGATAGGAATCAAATTCTAATTTGGGTTCACAAACCCATGTCCTAACTAATCATTCAATAACCAGTGCGTTCAATAAACAAAATATATTACGTCACTTTAAAAGAAATCATTTTATTCACAACAGCATTTGAATGCATAAGACATTACTCGTGTCCCCATAATCTCTTAAAAAAAAAACAAGTTACCATTTAAATAAAATATTATTCTCTACTCAATTAAACCCAACAAAACAATATTTCCCCCTTTAAATAATCGAAATAATATAATAATATCCTCATTTTAGAACATTAATATTATAATAATAATATTACCATTATTATTTACCATTTCCATAATCCTTTGATTTAATAATCATACTATTAAAAGAAATATTATATGTATTTTAAATGCATGGAGAAACAAATAATAATAAAATAATAAATTTAACATTTAAATATTATAATAATTATAATATTAAAATATTAAAATATTATAATAATTATAATATTAAAATATTAAAATATTATAAAATTATAATATTTAAAGTTAAACTATTATTATTAAATTATTATTTATATAAATATTTTTCTTTTCTTTTTTTTAAATAAATTTAATTTTATTAAAAGGCCCACGGCTCGCCTCAGTCCGCGTGTGCGGCTAGGGCAGAAGCCGCGGGTCTCTTTCATTCCTACCGACTGAGTTTTCAGGCCGCGCGGAGGTTTGGGCGGAGGGTTTTCTTGGTGGCTGCAGGGGCGGCGCAACCGATGATTAGGGCGCAGGCGGCAAATCTCCACACAGGGCGCGGGGTAAGGGGAAGCTTACAGAAGCAAATACCACCGTACCGCTAGAGTCAGGAAGGGTAATTGGTGCCCCCAATGGCCTCAAGGGAGCGCAATGGGTGAGCCCCACCTCTTTTTTTTTCTTTTAATTTAAATTTTTTTTAATCGCCTTTTTTTTTTCCCTTTTAATTTTATTTTTTTTATATTTTTTTTTTTACATAGAAAAAACCAGAACATAAAGAGAGGTAAGAACAACCAAAAATAATAAAATTCTGGAGTTAACTTTATTTTAGGGAAATTTGGCCAGCATAACCCTACCATAGGGAATTATAAAAAAATATAATCTAAGCCTACATATCTTAACCTACATATATGCAAATAATTTTTAAGCAGCCATATAACCATTTGAAGTTTATAAAAGATTGAAGAACAACAAGAACAAAGAAGAATTGAAACAACCATAAGGATTTAACCTTTCATTACTCAACACAATTTAACTCAACAAAATTACAAGCAAACAAGGTATGAACCTGAATTCCTTGGAGTATGTGGGTGAACCTGCTGCTACCTCGAAACCCTCTTGAGCACTTCAGTTTCCCCAAGTTTATCCTTCAAACCCACAAAATCAAGCAATCCTCCTCTTCTTTTTTTCAATTTTTCAAAAAAACTCCATGTTTTGAAATTGTGAAGAAATTCAAGATAATG